>NW_025554487.1:0-15000 GCF_020424385.1 Procambarus clarkii
GTTTAGCATACCGTTGATTGCAGTAATAGTTTTGTTCACTTTGCATTTGTCTTCCACAGGGTTCCGGGTGATAAGTTGAAATTTAGTGTCATCACTAGGGATGTCGCTAATTTTATTCATGTATTCTTGGGTAGGAATCAACACAAAACAGCAGCATATGTGTTGATTCCTACCTAAGAATACATGAATAAAGCTAGCGATTGGGGTGATATTAATCATCTCAATCAAATAAAAATGGTCAAAGACAGTCTCGCTCAAATGGTTCATATACATAAATATTATAGAGTTTGATGCTAATAATGTCAACATTTGAGCCGGAAGCTGCAAGTTGGCACCATTAATAGTTAGATAAATCACTGAAACGCGAGGAATTATGAATTGACACTGTGGGTGCTCTTTACCTCTATTGTGATCTCCCTACTGTTAGTGAATTTACAGTAATGACAAAAAAAAAATATAAAAATATATACACATTATTGTATATAATTATATTTATATATATTATATATATATATAGGTGACGGGAAAGTGTAGGTGTTCGGCAGTCCTCCTAATGGCTGGTGTCAATGCCTATCACATTTTAGAAAAAAAAAGATCGACTGCTTGACTGTTGTCTGTGGTAAAGTAAGGGAAGACACGCAAAACACATAATTAAAGTTTCATTGTTCATAATTTTTAAAGTTAGTATGAACAAAGAGAATCCCTTTACTATGTACAGTGCAAACAAACAAGTCAAAAAATATAACAAAAATTAAGAACAAGGGTGACGTTACTCTACAAACCAAATAAAGACAAAAGAATGAATAAACAGGTGCCAAGAATATAGCGATAGCTGAAAACCTCCTCCAATAAACAGAGCATATATCAGTTGGTTGTTCACAGCTTGAGAGCACAAGGATATTCTGACTTCAATGACTGGTTCAGTCCCAGACATCGACTTGGTAGAGGGCGCTCAGGTGCAAAGGTGCAGGTGTGCAGTTGGCGGGTCACCAATCAGAAGCAGTCAGGCTGGGAATGGTAGTTTGCTGGTTGACGACGGTGGCGAGCCAGCATGGAGGGAGTGAAGAGTGGGGGGGAGTTTAGGGTACATTTGCCTCCTGGTCAAAACGTTTTGTGCTACTGGTAGACGTATTTTGAAGGTAGCATCTTAGTGTTGTATATATATATATATAAGTAACTTTACGTAGGGAAGAGCAGGCTCAATCTCTCTTGAAAGAGATTACCGTCACATCTCTCCCCTGAAGCCTGCTCTAACGGGTCAAGTTACTTCTTCTGATGGTAGAGTGGTATGTGTAGCTGCCTCGACCTCATAGACTCTGGAGAGGGCGTCTGCTATGATATCAGAACCCTTGATGTAAAAGATCTCCAGGTTGAAATTCTGCAGATACAAAGCCCATCGTAGAAGTCGTTGATTGGTGAATTGGGCTGGCTGCAAGAAGAGTAGGAGATTGTGGTCCGAGTAGATGGTGGTAGACCGAGCACCTTGTAGGTACGATGCAAAGTGCTGTAAGTTCAGGACGATGGAGAGAAGTTCCTTTTCGATAGTGCTGTAGTTCTTCTGGTGAGGTTTTAACTTGTAGCTGTAATAGCTAACAGGTAGAACCTCCTCGCCTCGTTGTTGCATCAGGACGCCTCCGATGCCGGTACCACTGGCGTCGACATGGCGGATGAAAGGCTTCGTGATATCTGGCGAGGCAAGAATGGGATTAGAACAGAGCAGAGATTTACGTTGTTCAAAAGCAATGGTTTGCTGAATGGTCCAATGATACCGTTGCTTGGGGCTGGTTAAAGTAGTCAATGGTGTCACTACCGTGATAAAATTCTTCACAAACCTACGGTAGTAGGAGGCAAGACCAGGGAAGCGCAGGAGCTGCTTCCTGGTGGTAGGCTGTGGGTAATGCTGGATGGGATGGCTTGAGTGTGTATGTTTAACGGAGCTAGGCTGCCACTTCCTATCACATGACCAAGATAACACACTTTACCTTTAGCAAAGGTGGACTTGCCCAAGTTGATGGTGAGGCCGGCTGTCAGGAGCTTGGCGAACAATCGTTGCAGCTGGAGCAGATGTTCGTTGCAGGTGTTAGTTGCCACAACGATATCATCCAAGTAGGCGTAGGTGTGATCTAAGCCATGGATGACGCGGTTGACAGCTCGCTGGAAGGTGGCCGGGGCATTACATAGTCCAAATGGAAGGCGTTCATATCTGTAAAGGCCAAAAGGAGTGGTGAAGGCAGATATTTCCTTAACTTGCTCTGTCAAACATACTTGGTAGTATCCCTTGAGTAAGTCTAGTTTGGATAAATACCGAGCATTACCAATGGCGTCAAGATGTCATTTATTCTAGGTAATGGGTAAGCATCCTTGACAGTCACAAGATTCAATTTCCTGTAGTCGGTACACAGCCTCACTTTACCGTGCAGTTTCAGCACCAAGATGCAGGGTGAGGCCAAAGGGGATTCACAAGGGGTGGCCAGCCCATGATCCAGGAGGTACTGTACTTCAGAACGCATAACTTCCTTTTTGCTCGGGCTGATTCGGTAGAAAGGTTGACCAATCGGCCGGGTGTCAGGGAGTAGCTGGATGTCGTGCTGAACCACATTTTACTCCTGTGGATTATCGCTGAGCAACTTCTGATGTTCCTTGAAGATTCTGATGAGAGGAGCACTATTACTCTCCTGCAAATAGGTATGAAGATCAGTTAGGATTTCTGAGTTGGAAGGCACTGACTCAGTGTTAGTGCTTCCGGGAGAAGCAGGGAAGGTCTCTCTGGAGGTATGGACCTTCGCCTTATGCGTTTGTGTTCTCGTATTGGCATTCTTGGTGATATTTAGCGCCCTCTGATTATTTCGCACTTTGATGGTATGGACCTTGGTATTATAAATGTGGATAATGATACCAACACAGGGGGAGGGGGGAATACCTTGATACTGCGTCAGGAGGTTGACGTGGCACAATTGGGTCTTCCGCCGCCTATCTGGAGTCTCGAGAACGTAGTTGTGGTTGTTTCTGCACTCCTTGATGCGGTAGGGTCCTGAAAACTTGTTTTGCAATGGAGAACCTGGGATAGGAAAATATGCCAACACGAAGTCTCCTGGTTTAAATTTCCTTATTTTGCTGCGTTGGTCAAAATGAGTCTTCATCCTCTCCTGAGCTGTCATTAGCAAATTTATGTACTCTCTCTAGAAGGTGCTTTAAGTTTTGAAGAAACTGGGGCACATTCTGAGGCTCAATGAAGGTGGCATTATGTAGAGAGTCTTTAAAAGCTTTGAGAGGAGTACGGCACTTCCGTCCGTAGAGCATCTCATAAGGAGATACTCCTAGAGACTCATTGAGGAGACTTCTGAAAATGCACATGATGAGTTCAAGTTGTTTATCCCAGTCCTTCAAGGTTTCATTGCAAAATTTCTGTAGGAATGCTTTAATAGTCTGATGACTACGTTCAAGAGAACCCTGTGAAGCAGGATGATAGGGGCTGGACAATACCCGTGTGATGTTGAACTCTTCCAGTGTCTTCTTGAAGAGATCACTGGTGAAGTTTGTGCCACAGTCGCTCTGAACCTCTCTTGGAAATCCATACTGGGTGAAGATCTTCAATAATTGTTTCACCACAGTAGCAGCCGTAATGTTCTTTACTGGAACTGCTATGGGGAATCTGGTGGTAGGACACAGGATGGTTAGTATATAGGCGTTGCCAGAACTGGTCCGGGGTAAAGGACCAACACAGTCTATGATGAGTCTGTGGAAAGGTTCCGCAGGCACCTGGATAGGAGTCAATGGAGCCTTGGGAATAGAGATGTTAGGTTTACCTGCCAGCTGACAAGTATGACACTGTTGCACGTAACTTTTGACGTCTTTAACCATGCCTGGCCAGTAGTAGTCTTGTTTGATTCCATGTTAGGTTTTGTTAAAACCATAGTGAGAAATGGCTCCGTGGGCCAGGTGTAGAATATTGGGCCGTAGGCTGGTGGGAACCAATAGTTGTTCGACATTTGCCCAATCGTCATCCTCCTTCAGCTTACTGGGTCTGTACCTGCGGTAGAGCAACTGATTCTCTAGGAAGAACCCAGGGATACTGTCAGGTTGAGTCTCAGCCTGGAAGAATAATGGTGTTAATGAAATATCCTCCCTCTGTAACTTATGGAACTCCAACATAGTAAGATTCGGTGGTAGATTCGGATGGTCTTGAGGGACAGCGGTTGCAGTAGAGTCAGCTGGTTGCAGGCGTGCAGCTTGTGCACGGGTGGTCACCAAAACTGGAGGAGAAACTTCACTTTCTTGGACCTCTGCTGGAACATACTTAAAGATGGGATTGTCCACTACAGAGTTACACACCTGGGGTTTGTCCATGATGATCAGGTTGGAAGGTTGCAGATCTTCTGCCAAGTCATTGCCCAGGAGAAGTTGCACTCCAGACATGGGAAAAGGCTTTTCCCTGATGGCGACTTGGACTTCACCGGTCACGAAAGGACAATCCAGGTGGACTCTGGCGAGTGGATACCGAGTGGTAGCAGTGATGTCAGTGATAAGGACGGTTTCCCCGGTGTAGGTGATGTTAGGCACAGCCGATTTCAATATTATTGATTGAAGAGCCGCTGTGTCCCTCAAGATCTTCAATTTGAAACGTCCCTCCGAATCTGTACCGTTGGTAGAGACAGTTCCAGGATATAGGTGTTTGCTGAAGAGAGAAAGATCATTAACAGGAACACCAACATTCATCACAGGCTTAACGGACTTAGGAGGAGTCGGTTTGGGTTTAGTTGTTTAATTGTTGCCTTTGTATTGAGCTTTACCACATTTATCCATGGCATGTCCATAGAGCTTGTAATACAATTGAGAGCTCGCTTGATCGGTACTCACTTTATCATAACTATACCAAGGCTTCTTACTGGAAGGTGGATCTGGTGTTAGCCAATGGATGAGGCTGTAGGTGTCAGCCGACTTCGCACATCTGATATTTTCGGTTTCTTCTTTGTCAGCTAAATATAAATGGATGGAAGGGGGAACACATCTAAAGAATTCTTCAACTAGAATGAGGTTGACGAGTTCTGAAAATGTAGAGACATGTGCTGCTTCCAGCCATTTCATGAAATATCTTTTCTTTGTATTGGCAAATTCTAAAAACGTGGTGGTACTTGCCTTCAGATAATCACAAAATTTTCGTCTGTAGCTTTCGGTGGAGAGAAGGTAGGCGTCCAAAACTGCTTGCTTCAGGGTCTGTTAGTCATTCTTAGACGCTAAGGTACTAAGAGTAACCGCAGCTCTACCTGCGAGATGCACTCTGAGAAGGGTAGACCATTGATCCGCAGGCCAGCTAAGTTTTTTAGCTAGGGTCTCAAAAGTGGTGAAAAATACATCGATCTCTGTCTCAACGAATGGTGGCATTAACTTACTTGCATGGGAGACATTGAAACTTACAGGAAGACTAGCTGTAGCTTGTTGGCGCCGAGTGTGGTGTGTAGTTTCCAACGCGAGTTCTTGTCAACGATATTCGAGAGCACTATCAGCTTGCTGTTTACTGTGCGCACATTGTATTTCCAGGTCACGTTTTCTTGCTTCAAGCTGCTCCCTCTCCCTCTCACGGAGTAAGGCAGCCTCTTGTTCCCTTTCTTCTATCCTTAGGGCAGCCTCTTTCTTTAGGTCAGCCTCGCGTTCTCGTCGTTGTAGAGCTTTTTTCTGCAGGGCAGCCTCTCTTCTTTCCTTAGGGCCAGCTCATGTTCCCTTATATGGAGAGCTTCTTTTTGTTGTTGTCGCTCAGTGTTTGCTAGTTCGAGCTTCAATTTCATAGCTGCCAGAGCATGTTTATCTGCAATAGAATAGTTTTCATGAGCTTCAGAGTCTATCTTTCCTTCATCTAAGGGATAATCCAAGATAAGATTATGCAAGTCATTTTTGTTGGCCCCAGGGGGAACATCTAGGCGATACTCGTATGCAAGAGTTTGTAATTCGGCCCTTTTGGCACGATTTAAGTTCCCTACTTCACTTGCTGGGTCGTTACGAAATGCTTGGAGACGAAACATTTTGAAAAATAGCAAATAAATGTACAACGAATATACTTGTGATATAGTAAGTGTCAGTAACAGGATGACGTGGCAACTGGTAACTATCCTGTGGTAATTTTAATCGTTAACAATTAACGTTAATTTTAGCATGGTAAATGATTAGCCAACCTAAAGCGCAGGAAATTTTGTACCCGGTACTCAATGTAAGAGAATAAGGGCAAGAAAATCCTACTAAATAAATGAAACCGATAGTTTCTAAAACAAATGAAAACTTTAATCGTTTCAAAAGTGAATACAGTAGTCCAAGAATGTAGGGATACCTTGCCGAGTCTATAGGACAGAAGCAAGGGTTTTCCTACTAATGAAATATGATACTTACAGAATTAACAATCCTTGTGCTCTGAAAAAAGAAAGCCAATTTCCTACCTGAGTAAATATCATCATCTCTGACTGACGTGTAGGGGTGCGAGTGTCAACTGGTGACGAGAACTGCTGTTGAGGTCCCAACTCAGCAACGTAGTCCGTGCCAGAGGAACTATGGCCCTCTGTATCCTCCTTCGGTCGGATTGCAGAAGATAGGGTGCTTTGACCCGAAGACAAATCAAAGTACCAGGGTACCAAAATGATGATCTGCCGGAATGTGAGAAATATCCTAGGGACAAAAAAGGTGGAATGCGCGAGTAATAACACTGAGGGAGGGATGACCAATTAAGAGAATGACTGAGGCCTTCAATCACCATGTAATCCAGTTATCCAACACACAATAAGCTACCCTCGGAAAGCAAAAAATACACAGCATCATATAAATATTAAAAGTAATGAAAAAATTTAAATGCAACTGTATCAAAGCCAAGTACACTTACCACAAATTGATGTTCTGGTACTAGTACCTGAATGAAGTTCCTTGGGCTGGCCCCCCATAAAATGTGACGGGAAAGTGCAGAGGTGTAGGTGTTCGGCAGTCCTCCTAATGGCTGGTGTCAATGCCTATCACATTTTATAAAAAAAAAGATCGACTGCTTGGCTGTTGTCTGTGGTAAAGTAAGGGAAGACACGCAAAACACATAGTATGAACAATGAAACTTTAATTAACTTTAAAAATTGTGAACAAAGAGAATCCCTTGGCTATGTACAGTGCAACCAAACAAGTAAAAAAAATATAACATAAAAATTAAGAACAAGGGTGACGTTACTCTACAAATAAAATAAAGACAAAAGAATGAATAAACAGGTGCTGAGAATATAGCGCTAGCTGAGAACCTCGTCCAATAAATAGAGCGTATATCAGTTGGTTGTTCACAGCTTGAGAGCACAAGGATATTCTGACTTCAATGACTGGTTCAGGCCCAGACATCGACTTGGTAGAGGGCGCTGAGGTGCAAAGGTGCAGGTGTGCAGTTGGCGGGTCACCAATCAGAAGCAGGCAGGCTTGAATGGTAGTTTGCTGGTTGACGACGGTGGCGAGCCAGCATGGAGGGAGTGAGGAGTTGGGGGGAGTTTATGGTACGTTTGCCTCCTGGTCAAAACGTTTTGTGCTACTGGTAGACGTATTTTGAAGGTAGCATCTTAGTGTTGTATATATATATATATATATATATAAGTAACTTTACGTAGGGAAGAGCAGGCTCAATCTCTCTTGAAAGAGATTACCGTCACAATATATATATATATATATATATATATAATATATATATATATATATATATATATATATATATATATATATATATATATATATATATATATATATATATATATATATATATATATATATATATATATATATATATATATATATATATATTGTAATCTCTTTATATAGCCTATCTTCCCTACGTAAAGTTATATATATATATATATATATATATATATATATATATATATATATATATATATATATATATATATATATATATATATTACTGAAAACTCACACCACAGAAGTGACTCGAACCCATACTGCCAGATGCCCTCTGCAACTGATGTACAGGATCCCTTAACCACTCGACCATCACGATCGGACAAAAGAGGATGGTAACCGAGGCTAATTCCCCATCCTCCCGCCGGCACTTGGGCATGGTATTTTATCAAATTACCTCATTCTTTGGGGCACACGTGAGGAACACAAATGCGAACAAACCTGTACGGCCTCCAGGCATACATGCAACTGAAAACTCACACATACACACTCATCTCTGCCTTTGAAAATGTTGACAGGGATCAACGAAACGCATCTCAGTATCAGGCGATATATAGCTAAAATAAACATTTTAGAGTTATTTTCAAAAATTCTGAAGTGAATAAGAACCTAACCATCACCGAGAAGGCCCGTGATGCAATCACTGATTTTTTCCCTTTGTCATAGTCATGAACAAGTGAAGGTGGTGGCAGACCAGGATGTAAGCCAACTGCCCCAGGCTGAGAACACACACATACTTATGAAGCCAGTACTTCCTTCCTCGTCCATAGCGACTGTACCTGTATTCCACCAAACAGTTTACGGCTCTCACAGCCTCGCAGCCCCGAGGTTGTTAGACTCGCAGACAACATCGTAACACTTTTGGATCTCATAAACTGCTTAATATAAGTAAACTAAGCTGCCATAATTGAAGAGAGATGTTCATGCTGAGTAACTGTGCACGTAATTACTCTAATCCTGGCCGCGGCATATCGAGGAAAGGTAGGTCAAGTTTGTCATTTAAAAGAGTGTAATATTCTTGGGTGTCCCTTGAGACGCGCACTCCTTAATCCCCACCACCGCTCCAATGCAAGCACGCACGCGCATCCCCCCAACACACACACACACACACACACACACACACACACACACACACACACACACACACACACACACACACACACACACACACACACACACATATACACACACACACACATACCATGCAAGGTGATGGAGAAGATTGTGAGAAAAAACCTAGTAACACATCTGGAGAGAAGAGACTTCGTGACAACCCATCAACATGGGTTCAGGGAGGGTAAATCTTGCCTTACAGGCTTGATAGAATTCTACGATCAGGTGACAAAGATTAAACAAGAAAGAGAAGGGTGGGCGGACTGCATTTTTTTGGACTGTCGGAAAGCCTTTGACACAGTACCCCATAAAAGGTTGATGCATAAGCTGGAGAAACAGGCAGGAGTAACTGGTAGGGCGCTCCAGTGGATAAGGGAGTACCAAAACAATAGGAAGCAGAGAGTTACAGTGAGGGGTGAGACCTCAGACTGGCGTGAAGTCACCAGTGGAGTCCCACAGGGCTCTGTACTTGGACCTATCCTGTTTCTGATATACGTAAATGATCTCCCAGAGGGTATAGACTCATTCCTCTCAATGTTTGCTGACGACGCCAAAATTATGAGAAGGATTAAGACAGAGGAGGACAGCTTGAGGCTTTAAGAAGACCTGGACAAGCTGCAGGAATGGTCGAACAAATGGCTGTTAGAGTTTAATCCAAGCAAATGTAATGTAATGAAGATAGGGGTAGGAAGCAGGAGACCAGATACAAGGTATCACTTGGGAGATGAAATACTTCAAGAGTCCAAGAGAGAGAGAGAGACCTGGGGGGTTGATATCACACCAGACCTGTCCCCTGAAGCTCATATCAAGAGGATAACAGCAGCAGCATATGCCAGGTTGGCTAACATAAGAACGACCTTTAGAAACTTGTGTAAGGAATCTTTCAGAACATAATATACCACATATGTCAGACCAATTCTGGAGTATGCGGCACCAGCATGGAGTCCATATCTAGTCAAGCATAAGACTAAAATGGAAAAGGTTCAAAGGTTTGCCACCAGACTAGTACCCGAGCTGAGAGGTATGAGCTACGAGGAGAGACTACGGGAATTAAACCTCACTTCGTTGGAAGACAGAAGAGTTAGGGGGGACATAATCACATCATTCAAGATCCTCAAGGGAATCGACAGGGTTGATAAAGACAGGCTGTTTAACACAAGGGGCACACGCACTAGGGGACACAGGTGGAAACTGAGTGCCCAAATGAGCCACAGAGATATTAGAAAGAACTTTTTTAGTGTCAGAGTGGTTGACAAATGGAATGCATTAGGAAGTGATGTGGTGGAGGCTGACTCCATACACAGTTTCAAGTGTAGATATGATAGAGCCCAATAGGCTAAAGAATCTGTACACCTGTTGATTGACGGTTGAGAGGCGGGACCAAAGAGCCAGAGCTCAACCCCCGCAAACACAACTAGGTGAGTACAACTTGGTGAGTACACACACATCATTATCAGCGGCATATGCTAGACTGGCCAACATACGAACTGTCTTTAGAGACTTGTGTAAGAAAACGTTGAGAACCCTGTATACCACTTATGTCAGACCAATCCTGGAATATTCAGCTCCAGCCTGGAGTCCATACCTAGTTAAACACGAGACAAAGTTAGAGAAGATTCACCGGTATGCCACCAGGCTCGTCCACGAACTGAGAGGTATGAGCCACGAGGAAAGGCTAAAGGAGCTGAACCTCACGTCCCTGGAAAACAGAAATGTAAAGGGAGACATGATAACCACTTACAAAATTGTCAGGGGAATTGACAGGGTGGACAAAGACAAACTCTTCAGCACGGGTGGGACACGAACAAGTGGACACAAGTGGAAACCGAGTACCCAGATGAGCCACAGAGACGTTAGAAAGAATTTTTTCAGTGTTGGAGTAGTTAATAAATGGAATGCATTAGGAAGTGATGTGGTGGAGGCTGACTCCATACACAGTTTCAAATGTAGATATGATAGAGCCCAGTAGGCTCTGGAATCTGTACACCTGTTGATTGACAGTTGAGAGACGAGAGATCAAAGATACAAAGCTCAACCCCCGCAAGCACAATTAGGTGAGTACAATTTGGTGAGTATACACACACACACACACACACACACACACACACACACACACACACACACACACACACACGCACATACGCACACACACGCACATACGCACGCACACGCACACACACACACACACACACACACACACACACACCACACACACACACACACACACACACACACACACACACAGGTTGGGGGCCTCGTAGCCTGGTGGATAGCGCGCAGGACTCGTAATTCTGTGGCGCGGGTTCGATTCCCGCACGAGGCAGAAACAAATGGGCAAAGTTTCTTTCACCCTAAGTGCCCCTGTTACCTAGCAGTAAATAGGTACCTGGGAGTTAGTCAGCTGTCACGGGCTGCTTCCTGGGGTGTGTGTGTGTGTGTGTGTGTGTGTGTGTGTGGTGTGGGGAAAAAAAAAGTAGTAGTTAGTAAACAGTTGATTGACAGTTGAGAGGCGGGCCGAAAGAGCAAAGCTCAACTCCCGCAAAAAAAAAACACACAAAAAAAACACAACTAGTAAACACACACACACACACACACACACACACACACACACCACACACACACACACACACACACACACACACACACACACACACACACACACACGCACACACGCGCGCACACACACACACACACACACACACACATACATACACAGCCACGTCGATGGAAGTGGAAGAGTAAGTATTGTGGAAGAGGCAGCGTGGGTGGGGGATGGGGGTGGAGTACCGGCCGTTTAGGAAGGCAGGTATGGTCGCCTTCCCAATCCCCTGATTGGTCGCCTTCCCAATCCCCTGATTGGTCGCCTTCCCAATCCCAAGATATTCCTGGAGGAATATCACTCCTACTGATGGTCTGACCTGATCACATCTCAGTCTCTCGTCTCACGGTGGACGTTCGCTCCTAATGTAGGTCCCGTTTGGCGCCTTGTGTTGAAGAGTGAGCTCCTTTGCGTGCGTGTGCGTGCGTGCAAGACAAGTCATCACTAGTCATCAACACAAGAACCATCGTTGGTATTCATTAAACAGTAAACCCGATAAAAGACTTACATCTGTTGTTTTGTAATATGGTTATGTTGACCATTGACATGGCCGCTGACGACGCCGTTGACACGGCCGCTGACGCCGCCGTTGACACGGCCGCTGACGCCGCCGCTCACGCCGCCGCTGATGCCACCGTTTTTTTTTTTTTGGCCGGGATATTCCTGCGCGGGTTCTAAGCCTCTGGCTGACCCACTAAGTGTTGCTTGTTTCTGTTTTACTTGGGCGGAGTATTTATGACTCGTATGGTCACTTCAGTAAGATTTTGCCATAAGTGTTTAACAACTTCTTCTGCTCTGTTGAATCCAAGTTGAAAACTTAGTGTTTGTAACTGTGCACTGTGTTAGATAATGTTCCAGTGGTCTGTCGGGCATTTCTCTACAGTGCGACGCTACCGTTGTCACGGCCGTTGACGCCACCGTTGTCACGGCCGCTGACGCCACCGTTGTCACGGCCGCTGACGCCACCGTTGTCACGGCCGCTGACGCCGCCGTTGACAGGGCCGCTGACGCCGCCGTTGACAGGGCCGCTGACGCCGCCGTTGACAGGGCCGCTGACGCCGCCGCTAATGCCGCCGTTAATAGGGCCGCTGGCGCCACAGCTGACGCCACCGCTGACACGTCAGCTAGCAGAACTGTGGAATAATACAACAGTAAGCCGTCAGGAGCCGTCTCGGCTGTGCCAAGGCCCACCATACCCCCACCTCCTGCAGCCCAATATGTCTAATCCCATGCAATATAAAACAGCGATACATAATGCAAGTCACAACAGCATGATCAAACAACGTAAAACAAATAATTACGCGAAGAAATCGCACCAACGTCCTCCACCCTTGATAACGGGCACAGAAACAGTAATGTACCCGCACACATCACTGTACCCGCACACATCACTGTACCCGCACACATCACTGTACCCGCACACATCACTGTACCCGCACACATCACTGTACCCGCACACGTCACTGTACCCGCACACATCACTGTACCCGCACACATCACTGTACCCGCACACATCACTGTACCCGCACACATCACTGTACCCGCACACATCACTGTACCCGCACACATCACTGTACCCGCACACATCACTGTACCCGCACACATCACTGTACCCGCACACATCACTGTACCCGCACACATCACTGTACCCGCACACATCACTGTACCCGCACACATCACTGTACCCGCACACATCACTGTACCCGCACACATCACTGTACCCGCACACGTCACTGTACCCGCACACATCACTGTACCCGCACACATCACTGTACCCGCACACATCACTGTACCCGCACACATCACTGTACCCGCACACAACACTGTACCCGCACACATCACTGTACCCGCACACATCACTGTACCCACCCTTTATTGTAATGACCCTTTTAATTAACCGAAGTGGATCAAAGGTTGTTTTTGTTTTTCTAAGGTACCGAGGCCAGCACTGGTCCACTATCATAACATACTAGTAGATTATACAGGAGCGAGGTTTAATTCCCTAATGACCCTGAATTAATAAGGTGGTAGACCTAACAAGAGCCAGGTAGGGCCCTCACTCACCCTACAGAAATACTTATAGACCTAACAAAAGCCAGGTAGGGCCCTCACTCACCCTACAGAGATACTTATAGACCTAACAAGAGCCTGGTATGGTCCCTCACTCACCCTACACGGAGCTCTCCTTCTGGCTAGCAATGAGTGGCACCGTCGCCTCGTGGTTACTCGTGTAAGGATCGCGTCTCAGTGAGTGCCGCCGGACTATCGCCGTCGCAGGTGTCCAGATTGGCTGCTGGGCCGCCTGTGGGTGTCCCGCGGGCGTGTGGTGCGGGTGGTGGTGGTGGTGTGGCGTGGGCGTACTGGAGGCTGGTAGCGTGTGCTGGTACGCCGAGGAGTGGTGCTGCTGCTGGGGCGCGGGGTACCGCGCTCCCTGGTCAAAAGCTGCGTACAGGACAATCTGTGGCTGGTGGCAGTGGTGTGGCTGTGCTGCGGCAGCTCCAGGCAGGAAGTGCTCGGCGTAGTGGGCGCTGCTGCCGCCCACACACGCCTGCTGGGAGGAGGAAGACACAGGGGAGGTTAGTTAGGATCGGTGATACAGTTTGGTTTGCCTTAAGGTCTTTTCAGCAGGTACGTAACATCAGACAACGACTCGTCTCATCTCTAATATTTACGTCAAACCAATTCACCTGATCGGATACGTTATTCTGTCCGATGCCCATGTCCCATTACCATCCCTGACCTGAGAGTGACCTCCAAAGGGCAACGATCATCATAACTGACGTGTTGAGATGAGCGTTCTCGAGCTCTCTATAACAGCCTCCGAGAGACGAGGCTAAAAGTGTAATTGACCCAACCGGCACACGACGATACAAATCTTACTGGTGACCTCAGTGATCAAAATAACGGAATGGCTTATCCAGTACCTTGCCAACGGGGCTCACACCCTCGAGTGACAACGGTCTTTCGCCCTCGAAGACAATATCAGACTAACAAACGAAAAGACTCTCACTCGGCTCAAATTGAAAAAAAAGTTAAGAACGATGCTTAAATCATTTTTTTTAAAGCTTCAAAATCGGTAAATTTCATAACAGTTCCTGACTTGTGATTGTTAACGGTAAAATATGGATTTGTAATTAAATTTCCGCGGCCACTTCCGCTCAACGATGCCCTTGTGTGCAGCTGGGTGTGTACTCACCTAGTTGTGCTTGCAGAGGTTGAGCTCTGGCTCTTTGGTCTCGTCTCTCAACTGTCAATCAACTGATGTACAGATTCCTGCGCCTACTGGGCTCTATCATATCTATACTTGAAAAGCCTCCAGCAAATCACTTCCTAGTGCAATCCATTTACTAACTACTCTGACACTTAAAAAGTTCTTTCTAATGTCTCTGTGGCTCATTTGGGTACTCAGTCTCAACCTGTGTCCCCTTGTTCGCGTACCACCCGTGTTAAACAATTTATCCTTGTCTACCCTGTCAATTCCTCTAAGAATTTTGTAGGTAGTGATCATGTCTCCTTTTACTCTTCTGTCTTCCAGTGTCGTGAAGTGCATTTCACACAGCCTTTCCTTGTAACACATGCCTCTTAGTTCT
>NW_025554487.1:20000-45502 GCF_020424385.1 Procambarus clarkii
CGATTCACCAAGAATTCTATCGAGGGACAAGTGACCACGAGGGACGGTCAGAAAGCAGGACACACACTCGTCCTGGAAGTCAGGGCATTCAACAAGGATATGCACGACGGTATGAGGGACAACGCAATTTGGACAATAAGGTGCTGGGCGGCACTCTATTAAGTGACTGTGAGTTAAGCGAGTATGGCCAGGATGCAACCGCGCTAGAGCCATTTCCCACCGCCGGTTACGGTGGCAGGAGGAAGGCCACGGGGACACACAACGCTTAAGAGTATGCAGATTGTTACCAACAACTGAAGATCAACAACCCTGCCAACAGGCAAAGATGGAGGAATGGATAACCAGATAAAAGTCAGAAAAAGGAATACCTTTATGGGAAATGGGACAAGAGCGGATAGCCTCTCTAGCGGCAGCATCCGCATGCTCATTTAAAGAAACACGAAGATGGCTCGAAACCCAGCAAAACTCCACGAATTTAAATTTACTAGTGATAAGAAACAGCCAATGTTGAATCTCGACGACAACGGGTTGGACAGGATTAAAGACCCGAGAGCCATGAGAACACTACGAGAGTCAACGACAATCACAAAGGAGGATTGACAACGAGAAAGCAGGGGACGGAGAGCATGGAGAATAGCATAAAGTTCTGCTGAGAAGATGCGAGTCTCTGAAGGAAGGCGACACCTATAAGTGCGGTCAGGAAAAACAATGGAGTAGCCCACACCATCCGCGGACTTAGACCCATCGGTGAAGATGGAAACGGAGCGGGAGTGTGAAGAAAAGTGCTCAAGAAAAGACGTTTCAGAACCGTAGGAGGAGTAAAAGCTTTAATAATGCGGGGTCCTTACAACATCCTTTCTCTCACCTCTGTCGTGCTTTAACTTTTACCCCTCCTGCGGTTCCTGTTCCTCTTCACCACCTCTCTCTGTCTGTCCAGTTATCTTGTTTACAGGATTCTCTTTCCGTTCGTATTTCTAATGTTTCTCCTCGTGTTGTTCCTTCTTTGCCCCCGTGGAGAGTCCCCCTCTCGTAGTTTTGTACATCCTTGACCCGCATCATTAAAGCTTTTGCCCCTCCTACGGTTCTAAAATGTCTTTTCCTTGCACTTTTCTTCTCACTCCCGCTCCGTTTCTGTCTTCACCGATGGGTCTAAGTCTGCGGACGGTGTTGGCTACTCTGTTGTTTTTCCTGATCGCACTTGTATGTGTTGCTTACCTCCGGAGACTAGCATCTTCACAGCGGAGCTTTATGCTATTCTCTATGCTCTTCGTCGCCTGCTTTCTCGTTGTCAGTCTCCCTTTGTAGTTGTTGTTGACTCTCGGTTCATCCAGTAGTTGTCGAGATCCAGCATTGGCTGTTTCTTGTTCACAGTAAATTTAAGTCGGTTGAGTTTTGTTGGGTTCCCAGCCATATTGGTGTGTCTTTAAATGAGCGTGCGGGTGCTGCCGCCAAGGAAGCTGTCTGCTCTTATCCCATCTCTCGTAAAGGTATTCCATATTCCGACTTTTACCCGGTTATCCATTCCTCCATCCTTACCCGTTGGCAGGCTTCTTGGTTGTCTGTTACTGGTAACAAACTACGTACTCTTAAATGTTGTGTTTCCTCGTGGCCGTCCTCCTATCACCATAACCGGCAATGGGAAACGGCTCTGGCGAGGTTGCGTATTGGCCATACTCGCTTAACCCATGGTCACTTGATGGAGCGCCACCCTGCTCCTTATTGTCCTAATTGCATTGTTCCTCTTACGGTCGTGCATGTCCTTCTTGAATGTCCTGACTTCCAGGACGAGCGTGTGTCTTGCTTTCCGACCACCCCTTGCGGTCACCTGTCACTCGATAGAATTCTTGGTGACTCGGATACTTTTGATATCGTTCGCCTTATGCGTTTTTGTTCTTGTATTGGCATCCTTGGTGATATTTAGCGCCCTCTGATTATTCCGCTCATTTGGTGGTGCTACATACTTCCCAGTTTGGTGCCTTCTTTTGATAATTACTTACTTTAATAATGCGGATCAATGATATATAAAACTTTGGAAGTGGGACCCTCCATGGGGGCAAGGGAGGAACAATACGAGGAGAAATATAAGACGAATGGAAAGAGACCTGTAAGCGAGATAGCCGGACAGAAAGATGGAGGTGGTGAAGAGGAACAGGAACTACAGGAGGGGTAAAAGTCAAAGCACGACAGAGGTGAGAGGAAGGATGTTGCAAGGACCACGCCAGATAGCGAAAACAGTAGCGATGACGGTGGTCGCGGAGAGATAGGAAGCCAGTGTCAACATACAAGCTAAGGGAAGGAGTCGAATGAAAGGCACCTGAGCTGAGGCACAACCCAGCACGTGCAAAGTATCAAGACGATGAAGAGTAGAAGGAGAAGCGGACAAGTAAGCAGGGCAACCATAATCGAGTTTAGATAGGACGAGTGAGGAATGTAGAGAGAGGAGCGTAAGCCTATTCGCCCCCCAAAAAGTAAGGGAGAAAACCTTAAGGAGGGAAAGGGCCTTAGAGCATTCAGCACGGAGGTAAGAGATATGGGCTGACCAAGACAAACGAGTGTCAAAGATTAACCCCAGAAGCTTAATGGAATCCTTATACACAAGGGTATAAGGATTCCACTAATCATTCTTCATCCTCCTTTGTCCATAAAGCGACAAAGGAGGATGAAGAATGACACCCTTCCGAGTAAAAGTCATAGCACAAGTCTTAGACACAGAGAATTTGAAACCATGATCGGTGGTCCAAGGTGACACGGCATCAATTGTAAGTTGAAGCCGCCATTGAGGGAGAGGCGAATCATCACACTGACAACAAAGGGTAAGATCGTCTACATAGAGAGCGGAGAAGACGCCAGAAGGAAGGGAGGAAAGAAGACTATTGAGAGCAGCAAGAAAAGAGTAGTGCTCAGAACACTACCTTGGGGCACACCCCTCATATTGCCGAAAAGGGGCAGAGAGAGTGGTACCGAGCCTCACTCGAAAGGAACGAGGAGAGACGAAACCTTGGAGGAAGAATGGAGATTCCTGCGAAGGCCAAAAGAATGTAGTTGGGATAGAATATGATACTACCAAGTAGTGTCGTAAGCTTTTTCCAGGTCAAAAAGGACGGCAACAATGAAGGTCTTCGCAGCAAGTTCACCAGGACATCTGTTGTGCTGTGGCATTCGCGAAAACCAAATTGAAAGGGGAAAGGAGGTGATATTGCTCTAAGAACCACATCAAACGAACGTTAACCATACATTCAAATAGCTTGCAGACACAACTCGTGACGGATAAGCCGGAAGTCCTTGTGGGAAGACCCGAGAGACCCTGGTTTCCGAACAGGGAGGACAACAGCATCGAGCCAGTCCTCAGGGACTGACGACGACTCCCAGACCCGATTAAACAGACTCAGTAAATACTGAGACGAGCACGGAGGGAGATGTCGAAGCATCTCATAATGAATGCCATCAGAGCCTGTCGCCGTAGAACCGCAGAGAGCCAGGGCAGACTGGAGCTCAGGGATAGAAAAGGGATCGTTATAGGGAATGCAGAGATATGTACAGAAATCCAAAGGACGAGACTCAAGAAGGGGCTTACAATGAAGGAAGGAATGGGGAAGATAAGAACCCGAGCTAACAGATGAAAAGTGGAAACCCAATTTAGTCGCGACCTGCAACGGGTCCGCCATAAGAGTACCATCGAGGTGAAGGACTAGGGAGACATCAGGAATGATCTTACCCGCTGTCTTGCGGATTCGCTTTCAGATCAGCGGGAGAGAAGTTTCGGACGTGATGGTGGAGACATAAGACAGCAAACATGCACATTTAGTCATATGGATGGTCCTACGGGCCACCGCACTTGCCTTCCGAAACGAAGGAAAAGATTCATGCGTCTGCCGGTGACGATGTCTCTTACAGGCTGCACGCTTACAGTGAACAGCCCGAGCACAGTCCACTTTTCACCAGGGAACCCACTTCCGCGTTCCCCGAGAGGAAGAGCGAGGAATAGAGCGGAGGGCAGCATCGAAGAAGGTGTCATAAAAAAGGAGGGCGCGAGGGAGAGGCAGAATGGAGAGGATGTAGATAGTAGCACGGAGGATAAAGAGGGGCCAGTCAGCCTTGGCAAACCGCCACCTAGGGAAGGAGAGGGGAGGGCGAAAAGAGAAAAAAGAAACAAGGATGGGAAAATGGTTACTGCCATGGAGGTCATAAAGAACCCGCCACCCGAAATCTAAGTAAAGGGAAGACGAGCCAAGAGAAAGATCAAGACAGGAAAGGGAGTGAGTCCGAGAGTCCAAATGAATGGGCTCACCAGAATTCATAAGAGACAGGGGAGAAGAGAGGATGAACGCTTCAAGAAGGCGACCTTGGGTGTTTATCAGAACATCACCCCAAAGGGTATGTCGACAATTGAAATCACCCAGCAGGAGCACAGGTTCCAGCAAGGAGTCCAGTAGGCGTTTAAGATCAGGAAGAGAAAGGAGGAAACTCGGGGAAAGATATATGTAACAAACTGTGTACCATTTCCTCACAAAGGTACGAGCAGCAGAACAATGGAGAGGCGAAGGAAAATGCAAGGGAACAAAGGGAACATGAGAACGAATCAGGAGAGCAGAAGGGTTAGGAGCCTTTCTGTTAGGGGGGGGAGAGAAAGGAGTAGCCACAAAAGCGATCAGGACGAGCAACAAGCATTGGCTCCTGGAGACAGACACAAAGGGGCGAAAATCGTGAAAGCAGAAGTTGGCGTTCAAGGAAATTGGCGTAATAACCATGAATGTTCCATTGAAGAATAGACATCGACAGGAAGAGAAAGGACAGCAACAGAGAACTAGGAAGAAGCAAAGGTGAAAGAGGAACATAGTACGTTAAAGAAGGTCAAGGTCGGGATCAGGGTCAACAAAGTCAGGGTTAGAAGGCATGGGTAAACTGAGCAAAGATGGAGGGAAGGAAGCGGGAGAACAGATCAGAGACGGACGAGCGGGGTCCGGAGGAGGAGGAGGAGGATAAAACAACCGAGAGGAGCACCTGGCACCAGTAAGAATGACAGAAAGCGGGAGGGTCCTACCATCAGAGGTAATCTTCACAACCCGAAAGGGCTGACGGCGACGACCACGAGGGGGACGAATAAACATGTCTTCCTCGAGGACAGAATGGCCCTGGGCTTCGAGGATATGCCGAATATCATCGTGGCAGTCCAGTATATTCCGAACACCTGTCGCAACATAGGGCGGGAGGAGAATAGTGCCAACACTGGCATTCAACTGAGTGTTCTTGGAGACCCGAACAGGGGTCTCACCAAGTCAGGATAAGGCAGCCAAGCGGGAGGCTGCATCCTGTGAAGGAGCAGCAACGACACGTGTACTGAGACGGGTGGGGGTGGAAGGTAACAGAGGCATCTACAGAATCAACAGGATGTCTATGGAGGGAGAAATCGTAAGGAGGCGTAGAATCAAGAGGGAGGAGATCAAAGTATTTGGCCCACGAAGCGGGACTAAACAAGGCTTGGTATGCATCGGAACGGGAAGGAATCGAGCAAGTGCGGTAGTGGCACGGACGACATTTTTAAACAGGTACCTGATGTCAAACGTCTGCGGGAGCTGAAGGAGGCATTTGAGCAGAATATTGTGATGAGTTTCACTTAAGAGATGGAGAAGGATGGGAAGCTGCCCTTACTAGATGTAACAGTCACGGAAAGGAGCGGAGGTTTCCACACTGCAGTCTACACTAAGGAAACAAACATAGGAAATGTGCCTAAATGCTAACAGTGACTTCCCAGACAGGTAAAAGAGAAGTGTTGTCAACGCTTCCGTCGACCGTTCTCTCAGCCACAGTTCAGGATGGAAGCAAGTCGATGAAGAACTCTGTAGGGTAAGGCAGGTCCTAGTCAACAACGGCTTCTCCAATGGTTTCGATGAAGACATCATAAAAAGGAAGGTGAAACGCCATGCAACCTCTGAAGAATCAACTAACACAACACCTGTACCCCCTATTAGACTATTTTACAGGAACTTCTTTTCCACAGCTCATAAAATGGAGGAAAGGGTCCTGAAAGATATTGTTAATAGGAACGTTATCCTTGCAGACAAAAATCAGAAGATACTATTGACCATTTACTATAAAACCAAAAAAACGGCCAATCTACTCATGAAAAAAACTCTCCAGACACAAAGCAGAGTGCCTTAAAAGAGACCAACGTCGTCTATGCCTTCAAATGTCCACTTGGGGACTGTATGCCCCATAGAACTCAGTATATAGGCAAGACAACAACATCTCTTTCCAGGCGATTAACAATGCATAAGCAACAGGGCTCCATTAAGGAACATGTAATCTCTTCCCACAACCAGACCATCACCAGAGCAGTCTTAACAAACAACTCAGAAATCATCGATAGATACAGCGATAGCAGGTGGCTTGACATCTGCGAGGCAGTACACATCAAAAAGTCAACACCAGCAATCAACAGCCAATTAATGCACAACTATATTCTACCCACTTCAAGACCCCATACCAATATAGAAGCATCAAGAGGAAGTATAGGCCAATAGGCCCTTTGCAGTTACTTCCATTCTTCTCTTTCACTTATCCAATTTATACCCCTTGAACCGTGTTCTGTCTTGTGTTGGTCAAAAGTTTTTTCACCTCATTCAAAACTGTTTCTACATATCACCTCACCCAAATGCGAGTATATAAGACAAGCTGTTTAGCATTAGCATTAGTATAACTCTGTTAAGTGTTTTCAGGTTACAAGTTGTGTGTGTGTAAACTAATGTCTTTGAAAATGTAATACGTTATTACGAAACACATTCAAGCGTCACATCAGACTAGAAATAAAAATGGAATTTTGGAGAATTGATTTTTCAATTACCATCGACAGTAAAAAGAAACATAAGAAATATTGAGAAAATTCGTGTTAGAATTATTAATCTTACTTTTTCGGTCATATTTAATAACACACACACACACACATATATATAATATATATATATATATATATATATATATATATATATATATATATATATATTATATATATATATATATATATATATATATATTATGTCATTTGTGGTTGTTAGGTCAGAACTTTGTTCCATTAATGTAATAATTGTTTAATTTTGTATGGTTTCAAGCACATGCCATTGACACATGTTAATAATTTTGTTTAGGCAATACCTTGAGTTGTATTGTTCATATCTGATCAGTAGACATACACATGTTCTTAATACTCTGATTTAATCAAAGAATTGTTACCATGATTTTCACCTATTATGATGAATTTTTTTTTTTGGTGCATATATGCCGAGTTGTTAGTATTACGCACACCTGATCTTCTTTCAATGTTTTATTATGCAAATTTCACATGTAAGCCATATTGAATGCCACCGAGGTCCTTTCAGTATCATTGGAACTTTATAGCTAGCCAGAGCTTGTCGACAAGGGACGTCGACTTGGTAGCGTGTCCGAGCGGTGTTATACTCAAATTCTGTCAGTTGAAATGTAACCAATCACAGGCTAGTAGGCCTCTGACGTCATGCCAGACAGAGGAGCATCAAGCCATGCTCCCAGCAGCTCAGTTATCCTCACAGACCCAGAGTAGAAGGACCTCGGCTAGGCAGATATATACCTTGCTGTCTCGGTCAATAAATATATACAGAAGCGACTACTGTGTCTACTTTCTACCCGAACAAGGCAAACGAATACTGGTATAATACTCAGCCTACTATGCAAGGCCCAATTTGCCTAATAAGCCAAGTTTTCCTGAATTAAATATTTTCTCTAATTTTTTTCTTATGAAACGATAAAGCTACTCATTTCATTATATATGAGGTCAATTTTTTTTATTGGAGTTTAAAACTTACGTTGATATATGACCAAACCTAACCAACCCTACCTAACCTAACCTAACCTATCTTTATAGGTTAGGTTAGGTTAGGTAGCAGAAAAAGTTAGGTTAGGTAGGTTAGGTCGTCGAAAAACAATTAATTCATGAAAACTTGGCTTATTAGGCAAATCGGGCCTTGCATAGTAGGCTGAGAAGTGCGTTCTGGCTACTAGGTACGACATATATATATATGTCGTACTCAAATAGGTACGACATATATATATATGTCGTACCTAGTAGCCAGAACGCACTTCTCAGCCTACTATGCAAGGCCCGATTTGCCTAATAAGCCAAGTTTTCATGAATTAATTGTTTTTCGACTACCTAACCTACCTAACCTGGCTACTAGGTACGACATATATATATATATGTCGTACCTAGTAGCCAGAACGCACTTCTCAGCCTACTATGCAAGGCCCGATTTACCTAATAAGCCAAGTTTTCATGAATTAATTGTTTTTCGACTAATTAACCTACCTAACCTGACCTAACCTAACCTAACCTTTTCGGCTACCTAACCTAACCTATAAAGATAGGTTAGGTTAGGTTAGGTAGCGTTGGTTAGGTTCGGTCATATATCTACGTTAATTTTAACTCCAATAAAAAAAATTGACCTCATACATAATGAATTGGGTAGCTTTATCATTTCATAAGAAAAAAAATTGAGAAAATATATTAATTCAGGAAAACTTGGCTTATTAGGCAAATCGGGCCTTGCATAGTAGGCCAAAAAGTGCGTTCTGGCTACGACATTGGATTGTTGTACTCAAAAAGGTTACCGTTTTGTATAACCGACTGTGCCAGGATAGCAGGAAAACGGAAAAATAGAACCTAAGCTATTCTAACTAATCCAATCAAGACTAGGCCTAATATACACTGTTAGGGTTAATACATATAGTTGCTATTACTAGACCTAAGAATGTTCTCTTTGTGCCCTAAACTAAATTAATATTGCTAAACATGGACATTATCGACTAACAATCCAATTTTGTGTATATTCGACCAAATAGGTGTTGCATGTTATGTCATTTCTGAAGGATAAGTTGTCCAGTTAAATAGATTCAGACCAATTCTTGGACGCCGGAGCTTGGAAAATATTCCAGTTCCAAAACTCGTTGTGTCTTAATGCCGGCTGACGCGTAATCCTCTTTGCAGGTCTGACGCTTGTACTTACATCCGCACGCTAAGTTCCTATCAAGTCCACTGTTGTTGTACTTCCAGCCTTGCTCTCTGGATTATTCTGGCCCTCATGGCCCACAGAGATGGAGGGGCTCTTGTGTTGCAAATCCATCGGTGTCTCAGGTATGAATGGATTACCAGGTCTTTGGCTGAGCCGTGTATGTGCATCGCTTGCATTAAGTAGGATCTGGTATTAATCCTCTAGGGAATATGATATTAATGCTAGTTTTAGTGGCTTTTTAGTATGACCTGTGGTGGTGTGGTCTGATGGGGCTGTGGGTATAAGCCGTTGACAGCCTCCATCTCAGAGACTATGTCCATCTCTGTCTGTTTGTCTGTTTCTATCTACTTCTCTGTCTCAAGTGATATATGACCAAACCTAACCAACCCTACCTAACCTAACCTAACCTAACCTATCTTTATAGGTTAGGTTAGGTTAGGTAGCAGAAAAAGTTAGGTTAGGTTAGGTAGGTTAGGTCGTCGAAAAACAATTAATTCACTTATTATTTCACTAATTAAGTTTCACTAATTATTCAGTATTTCACTTTGATAGATTCAGCGACGGCTTCACTTTCTACAAGGTCTGTATTCGAGCCTAGATTAGTCCCCCGTATCTTCGGTCCAAAAACTAGTTTTAGTTGTGTGTACAGCTAGCAGCACTTTTATATAGCTGCGCAGTTTATGGGTTAAACAAACCCGATTGCTGTACTCACCTAATTGTACTCGCCTAATTGTGCTTTCGGGGGTTGAGCTTTGGCTCTTTGGTCCCGCCTCTCAACTGTCAATCAACTGGTGTACAGGTTCCTGAGCCTACTGGGCTCTATCATATCTACATTTAAAACTATGTATGGAGTCTGCCTCCACCACGTCACTGCCAAATGCATTCCATCCGCTAACTACTCTGACACTGAAAAAGTTCCTTCTTACGTCCCTGAGGCTCATGTGGGTACTCAGCTTCCACCTGTGTCCCCTTGTTCGCGTCCCACCAGTGTTGAATAGTTTATCCTTGTTTACCCGGTCGATGCCCCTGAGGATTTTGTAGGTTGTGATCGTGTCCCCCAATACTCTTCTGTCTTCCAGTGTCGTAAGGTGCATTTCCCACAGCCTTTCCTCATAACTCATGCCTCTTAGTTTTGAGACTAGTCTAGTAGCATACCTTTGGACTTTTTTCGGCTTCGTCTTGTGCTTGACAAGGTACGGGCTCCATGCTGGGGCCGCATACTCCAGGATTGGTCTTACATCTGTGGTGTACAAGATTCTGAATGATTCCTTACACAGGTTCCTGAACGCAGTTCTGATGTTAGCCAGCCTCGCATATGCCGTAGACGTTATTCTTTTTATGTGGGCTTCAGGAGACAGGTTTGGTGAGATATCAACTCCTAGATCTTTCTCTCTGTTTAATACTTCATCTCCTCTTCTGTATCCTGTGTCTGGCCTCCTGTTTCCACTGCCTAGTTTCATTACATTGCATTTACTCGGATTGAACTTCAACAGCCATTTGTTGGACCATTTACTCAGTCTGTCTAGGACATCTTGTAGCCTCCTACTATCATCCTCTGTTTCAATCCTCCTCATAATTTTTGAATCATTGGCAAACATTGAGAGAAACGAATCTATACCATCTGGGAGATCATTTACATATACCAGAAACAGTATAGGTCCAAGGACTGACCCCTGCGTGACTCCACTTATAACGTCTCCACTTGTAACGTGTGTGTGTGTGTGTGTGTGTTTTAATCATATGACCCTCCTCGATCCTATCCCCGTGGTCCCCCCCCCTCCCGCTCCCTTCTCAGAAAATGTATTATCAAGAAACATTGAAACAACTGTATGGTGGTGTCTTAAAATATATTATTATGGCCAATAAAAACTCTATTGGAAATACGTCATATATTTCACTTTTGACTCAATAGAATTCTGAAATAATTTAATGTTTGGGACATACAAGATTTCTGTCAAAAGTATACATACATATATGTAGTTGGCATATGTCTTATGTTAGTGTCGCTGTTAGAGTATACCTGGGTATACAAGCCACAGTATACCTGGGTATACAGGCCACAGTATACCTGGGTATACTAGCCACAGTATACCTGGATATACAAGCCACAGTATACCTGGGTATACAGACTACAGTATACCTTGGTATACAAACAACAGTATACCTGGGTATACAGGCCACATTATACCTGGGTGTAAAAACCACAGTATACCTGGGTATACAAGCCACAGTATACCTGGGTATACAGGCAACAGTATACCTGGGTATACTAGCCACAGTATACCTGGATATACAAGCCACAGTATACCTGGGTATACATACTACAGTATACATTGGTATACAAACAACAGTATACCTTGGTATACAAACAGTATACCTTGGTATACAAACAACAGTATACCTTGGTATACAAACAACAGTATACCTGGGTATACAAGCCACAGTATACCTGGGTATACAAGCCACAGTATACCTGGGTTTACAAGCCACAGTATACCTGGGTTTACAAGCCACAGTATACCTGGATATACAAGCCACAGTATACCTGGGTATACAAGCTGCAGTATACCTGGGTATACAAGCCACAGTATACCTGGGTATACAAGCCACAGTATACCTGGGTATACAAGCCACAGTATACCTGGATATACAAGCCACAGTATACCTGGGTATACAAGCCACAGTATACCTTGGTATACAATCAACAGTATACCTGGGTATACAGGCCACATTATACCTGGGTGTAAAAACCACAGTATACCTGGGTGTAAAAGCCACAGTATACCTGGGTATACAGGCAACAGTATACCTGGGTATACTAGCCACAGTATACCTGGATATACAAGCCACAGTATACCTGGGTTTACATACTACAGTATACCTGGGTATACATACTACATTATACATTGGTATACAAACAACAGTATACCTGGGTATACAAACAGTATACCTGGGTATACAAACAGTATACCTGGGTATACAAACAGTATACCTGGGTATACAAACAGTATACCTGGGTATACAAACAGTATACCTGGGTATACAAGCCACAGTATACCTGGGTTTACAAGCCATAGTATACCTGGGTTTACAAGCCACAGTATACCTGGGTTTACAAGCCACAGTATACCTGGGTATACAAGTCACATTATACCTGGGTATACAAACAGTATACCTGGGTATACAAACAGTATACCTGGGTATACAAGCCACAGTATACCTGGGTATACAGGTCACAATATTCCTGGGTATACAAGCCACAGTATACCTGGGTATACAAGCCACAGTATACCTGGGTATACAAGCCACAGTATACCTTGGTATACAAGTCACAGTATACCTGGGTTTTCACGCCACAGTATACCTGGGTATACAAGCCACAGTATACCTTGGTATACAAGCCACAGTATACCTGGGTTTACAAGCCACAGTATACCTGGGTTTACAAGCCACAGTATACCTGGGTTTACAAGCCACGGTATGCCTGGGTATACAAGCCACAGTATACTTTGGTATACAAGTCACAGTATACCTGGGTTTACACGCCACAGTATACCTGGGTATACAAGCCACAGTATACCTTGGTATACAAGCCACAGTATACCTTGGTATACAAGCCACAGTATACCTGGGTATACAAGCCACAGTATACCTGGGTATACAAGCCACAGTATACCTGGGTATACAAGCCACAGTATACCTGGGAATACAAGTCACAGTATACCTGGGTATACAAGCCACAGTATACCTGGGAATACAAGTCACAGTATACCTGGGTATACAAGCCACAGTATACCTGGGTATACAAGCCACAGTATACCTGGGAATACAAGCCACAGTATACCTGGGTATACAAGCCACAGTATACCTGGGTATACAAGCCACAGTATACCTGGGTATACAAGCCACAGTATACCTGGGTATACAAGCCACAGTATACCTGGGTATACAAGCCACAGTATACCTGGGTATACAAGCCACAGTATACCTGGGTATACAAGCCACAGTATACCTGGGTATACAAGCCACAGTATACCTGGGTATACAAGCCACAGTATACCTGGGTATACAAGCCACAGTATACCTGGGTATACAAGCCACAGTATACCTGGGTATACAAGCCACAGTATACCTGGGTATACAAGCCACAGTATACCTGGGTATACAAGCCACAGTATACCTGGGTATACAAGCCACAGTATACCTGGGTATACAAGCCACAGTATACCTGGGTGTACAAGCCACAGTATACCTGGGTGTACAAGCCACAGTATACCTGGGTGTACAAGCCACAGTATACCTGGGTGTACAAGCCACAGTATACCTGGGTGTACAAGCCACAGTATACCTGGGTGTACAAGCCACAGTATACCTGGGTGTACAAGCCACAGTATACCTGGGTGTACAAGCCACAGTATACCTGGGTGTACAAGCCACAGTATACCTGGGTGTACAAGCCACAGTATACCTGGGTGTACAAGCCACAGTATACCTGGGTGTACAAGCCACAGTATACCTGGGTGTACAAGCCACAGTATACCTGGGTGTACAAGCCACAGTATACCTGGGTGTACAAGCCACAGTATACCTGGGTGTACAAGCCACAGTATACCTGGGTGTACAAGCCACAGTATACCTGGGTGTACAAGCCACAGTATACCTGGGTGTACAAGCCACAGTATACCTGGGTGTACAAGCCACAGTATACCTGGGTGTACAAGCCACAGTATACCTGGGTGTACAAGCCACAGTATACCTGGGTGTACAAGCCACAGTATACCTGGGTGTACAAGCCACAGTATACCTGGGTGTAAAAGCCACAGTATACCTGGGTGTAAAAGCCACAGTATACCTGGGTGTAAAAGCCACAGTATACCTGGGTGTAAAAGCCACAGTATACCTGGGTGTAAAAGCCACAGTATACCTGGGTGTAAAAGCCACAGTATACCTGGGTGTAAAAGCCACAGTATACCTGGGTGTAAAAGCCACAGTATACCTGGGTATACAAGCCACAGTATACCTGGGTATACAAGCCACAGTATACCTGGGTATACAAGCCACAGTATACCTCGGGCCGGACTTGCAGCTTATGCAATATTTATTTACAACCAAATACACATTTATATAGTTACGATGACCTGTCTTTTTTGCTCGGATAGAGACAGTCTACCTGTGCAACCCGTTCTCGCAAATTTAATAAGTCAATATTGACTTATTAATAAGTGCATAGGTGACATACTTAACATAATAGATACCCTTAAAAAGATTCATAGAAAACACCGACCTTACCTAACCTTGTTAGTATCTTAAGATAAGCATCTTATTGCTTCGTAATTACAATTATTACCTAACCTATAATAGGTATAGGTTAAGTAATAATTGTAATTACGAAGCGATAAGATGCTTATCTTAAGATACTAACAAGGTTAGGTAAGGTTGGTGTTTTCTATGAATCTTTTTAAGGGTATCTATTATGTTTAGTATATCACCTATGCACGTAGTTAATAAGTCAATATTGACTTTACGAATTTGCGAGAACGGGTTGACCTGTGTCTACCTGTGTCTACCTGTCTTTCTACCTGTGTCTACCTGTCTGTCTACCTGTCTGTCTACCAGTGTCTACCTGTGTCTACCTGTCTGTCCGTGACTCACCTGGAAGGTGGCAGGGTGACTGTGCAGGTGGGCAGTCCTGGGCAAGGTGGCGTACCCCGTAGCCAGGGTTGACGAGCTGATGGTGTTGACACCTTCAATGTGCCAGGAGTCTGCGTCTGTTGCGGGAGAGTGAGAGAGTGATTACACAGTCCTTACACTCTAGCGGCACTCTAGAGGCACTCTGGTGGCTCTTGCGTGCTGCTAGTTACTGTCATTGCATTCAGTCTAATGGGGTGCATAATAAAAAAAGAAATTGAATTGCATTCTGTTGATATAATTTGGGACAAAATCTAAGTTAATGCAAACTCAATCTTTGCATTAATTTGCAATGCTATTTTATGGTTAAGTGACGTCACAGGTTTGTTTTGGAGTATTGTGACGTCATAAACTCGCGTATAACAATAATGACGTCAGCAACTCACGCGGGTTTGTGATTACGTCAGAGAATGTCAGCACCAGTCACCTGATGAGGTAAAGATTGAAGACGCGGTTCACCTAAACTTCTTATGACGTCACAATCTCATACCGAGTGGTAGTTCTTCAAGCTCAGTGAGTATCTGACTCACGAAACGACTCACCAGAGCGTGAGAGAGCGCTTCAGAGGCTAATGTGAGTACCCGATGACGTCTGATACTCGCCTAATGTAAAGTTACTCACATAAGTGGTGAGTAATGCTTCACATGGCTTCCTCGACTCAACCGAGTGGGAAAAATAACATCAATGACTCAGCCATGAGTATCAAATGTCATCATCAGACTCAACTAAGTGGCTATACTGACGTCGGAGACTCACCTGAGTGGTAGAGGAAGTCAAGGACTCACCTGAGTGGTAGAGGAAGTCGAGGACTCACCTGAGTGGTAGAGGAAGTCAAGGACTCACCTGAGTGGTAGAGGAAGTCAAGGACTCACCTGAGTGGTAGAGGAAGTCAAGGACTCACCTGAGTGGTAGAGGAAGTCAAGGACTCACCTGAGTGGTAGAGGAAGTCAAGGACTCACCTGAGTGGTAGAGGAAGTCAAGGACTCACCTGAGTGGTAGAGGAAGTCAAGGACTCACCTGAGTGGTAGAGGAAGTCAAGGACTCACCTGAGTGGTAGAAAAAGTCAAGGACTCACCTGAGTGGTAGAGGAAGTCGAGGACTCACCTGAGTGGTAGAGGAAGTCAAGGACTCACCTGAGTGGTAGAGAAAGTCGAGGACTCACCTGAGTGGTAGAGAAAGTCGAGGACTCACCTGAGTGGTAGAGAAAGTCGAGGACTCACCTGAGTGGTAGAGAAAGTCGAGGACTCACCTGAGTGGTAGAGGAAGTCGAGGACTCACCTGAGTGGTAGAAAAAGTCGAGGACTCACCTGAGTGGTAGAGGTAGTCAAGGACTCATTTGAGTGGTAGAGGAAGTCAAGGACTCATTTGAGTGGTAGAGGAAGTCAATGACCCACCTGAGTGGTAGAGAAAGTCGAGGACTCACCTGAGTGGTAGAGAAAGTCGAGGACTCACCTGAGTGGTAGAGGAAGTCGAGGACTCACCTGAGTGGTAGAGGAAGTCGAGGACTCACCTGAGTGGTAGAGGAAGTCAAGGACTCACCTGAGTGGTAGAGGAAGTCAAGGACTCACCTGAGTGGGGGATGACATCCGGGTTCTTCTCATCCGGGTCGGTAGGGGAGGAGGAGGGGGGTGGGGGAGGTCCTTGAGGGTGGTGGCAGGGGCGGCATTAGGAGGGGGACGCCCCCTGCGCCACCCCCACCTCTTCCATACTCGACTTCATATTCCCTCCCCCCCAAACCCACAACCCCCACCCCTGGCCGCCCACCCCCTCCACCCACCACAGCCCCCCTCTCCAGACGCAGGCGCACCACAGCGCACACGATCACGCCCACCACCAAGAGGCCGCCCACGCCGCCCACCACCAGGGCGATGATGGAGTTGAGGTTGAGAGGTAGCGATGATTTGCCGCGGGGGGGCGGGGGTTTTACGGCCGCTGGTTGGGGAGAAAAACACGTTACGCACAGGTGACAAACAGGTGTGTGTGTGTGTGTGTGTGTGTGTGTGTGTGTGTGTGTGTGTGTGTGTGTGTGTGTGTGTGTGTGTGTGTGTGTGTGTGTACTCACCTATTTGTACTCACCTGTTTGTGCTTGCGGGGGTTGAGCTTTGGCTCTTTGGTCCCGTCTCTCAACTGTCAATCAACTGGTGTACATATTCCTGAGCCTACTGGGCTCTATCATATCTACATTTAAAACTGTGTATGGAGGCAGCCTCCACCACATCACTGCCTAATGCATTCCATTCGTTAACTACTCTGACACTGAAAAAGTTCCTTGTAATGTATCTGTGGCTCATGTGGGTACTCAGTTTCCACCTGTGTCCCCTTGTTCACGTCCCACCAGTGTTGAATAGTTTATCCTTGTTTACCCGGTCGATTCCTCTGAGGATTTTATAGGTTGTGATCATGCCTCCTCTTATTCTTCTGTCTTCCAGTGTCGTAAGGTGCATTTCCCGTAGCCTTTCCTCGTAACTCATGCCTCTTAGTTCTGGGACTAGTCTATTGGCATTCCTTTGGACTTTTTCCAGCTTCGTCTTGTGCTTGACAAGGTACGGGCTCCATGCTGGGGCCGCATACTCCAGGATTGGTCTTACATATGTGGTGTACAAGATTCTGAATGATTCCTTACACAGGTTCCTGAACGCTGTTCTGATGTTAGCCAGCCTCGCATATGCCGCAGACGTAATTCTTTTTATGTGGGCTTCAGGAGACAGGTTTGGTGTGATATCAACTCTTAGATCTTTCTCTCTGTCCGTTTCATTAAGTACTTCATCTCCTATTCTGTATCCTGTGTCTGACCTATTTCCACTGCCTAGTTTCATTACTTTGCATTTACTCGGGTTGAACTTCAACAGCCATTTGTTGGACCATTCACTCAGTCTGTCTCGGTCATCTTGTAGCCTCCTACTATCGTCCTCAGTTTCAGTCCTCCTCATAATTTTGCATCATCGGCAAACATTGAGAAAAAACGATTCTATACCCTCTGGGAGATCATTTACATATATCAGAAACAGTATAAGTCCAAGGACTGACCCCTGCGGGACTCCACTCGCAACGTCTAACCAATCTGAGACCTCACCCCTCACACTGACTCGTTGTCTCCTGTTGCTTAGGTACTCCTGTATCCAACGGAGTACCTTCCCTTTCATTCCAGCCGGCATCTCCAGCTTTTTCACTAGCCTCTTGTGTGGCACTGTATCAAAGGCTTTCTGACAATCCAAAAATATGCAGTCTGGCCACCCTTCTCTTTCTTGCCTTATTTTTGTTGTCTGGTCGTAGAATTCAAGTAACCTTGTGAGGCAGGACCTGCCATCCCTGAACCCATGTTGATGCTGTGTTACAAAGTTCCTTCGCTCCAGGTGCTCCACTAGCTTTCTTCGCACAATCCTCTCCTCAGCTTGCATGGTATGCAGGTTAGGGACACTGGCCTGTAGTTCAGTGCCTCCTGTCTATCCCCTTTCTTGTATATCGGGACTACGTTAGCTGCTTTCCAAATTTCTGGCAGTTCCCCTGTTGCCAGAGATTTGTTATACACTGTGGAGAGTGGTAGGCACAGTTCTTCTGCTCCTTCCGTTAGTATCCAAGGGGAGATTCCTTCTGGGCCTATTGCCTTTGTCACATCCAACTCTAGTAAACACTTCCTTACTTCCCCGCTGGTAATCTCAAACTCAGCCAGTGGTTCCTGGTTAGCTATTCCCTCTCTTATCTCTGAGATGACTCCTTTCTCTAAGGTGAAGACCTCTGGGAATTTCTTATTCAGTTCCTCACACACTTCCTTGTCGTTTGCAGTGAATCCTTCTGCCCCTATCCTTAATTTCATAACCTGTTCCTTTACTGTTGTTTTTCTCCTGATGTAGCTATGCAGCAATTTAGGCTGAGTCTTTACCTTGCTTACGATGTCATTTTCGTATTGTCTTTCTGCCTCTCTTCTCATCCTGACATATTCATTCCTGGCATTCTGTTATCTTTCTCTGCTCTCCAGTGTCCTGTTATTCCTATAGTTTTCTCCATGTCCTTTTACTTTGCTGCTTAGCTAGCCTACATCTCTGATTAAACCATGGGTTTCTCATCTTCATTTCACTGTTTTCCTTTTGGGCTGGGACAAACTTGTTTGCTGTGTCCTTGCATTTTTGCGTGATGTAGTTTTGTGTGTGTGTGTGTGTGTGTGTGTGTGTGTGTGTGTGTGTGTGTTGTGTGTGTGTGTGTGTGTGTGTGTGTGTGTGTGTGTGTTCGTTATATATATTTTCCAGAAAAAAGTTTCGAAAAAGTCAAAACTTTGTTAATAAAAAAATGTGTGTTGAATGTGTTTAACCAACAAACCTGCAGGTGAATGAAAATACAGCACACACACGGTCTCCCATTACACAGTTTTTCCGATTGCAACTCCTCTATGGCCGACATATCAAATGGACTTGGTGATGAGGCAGGTGTAAATATATATATATATATATATATATATATATATATATATATATATATATTATATATATATATATATATATATATATATATACTATATATATATATATATATATATAAACTGAAAACTCACACCCCAGAAGTGACTCGAACCCATACTCCCAGAAGCAACGCAACTGGTATGTACAAGACGCCTTAATCCACTTGACCATCACGACCGGACAAAATGAGGTGATAGCCGAGGCTATATGAACCACCCCACCGCCGGCACTCGGATAGTTATCTTGGGCATAGCATTTTACCAAATCACCTCATTCTTTGGGGCACACGTGAGGAACACAAATGCGAACAAGCCTGAATGGTCCCCAGGACATATGCAACTGAAAACTCACACCCCAGAAGTGACTCGAACCCATACTCCCAGAAGCAACGCAACTGGTATGTACAAGACGCCTTAATCCACTTGACCATCACGACCGGACAAAATGAGGTGATAGCCGAGGCTATATGAACCACCCCACCGCCGGCACTCGGATAGTGTATCTTGGGCATAGCATTTTACCAATCACCTCATTCTTTGGGGCACACGTGAGGAACACAAATGCGAACAAGCCTGAATGGTCCCCAGGACATATGCAACTGAAAACTCACACCCCAGAAGTGACTCGAACCCATAGTCCCAGAAGCAACGCAACTGGTATGTACAAGACGCCTTAATCCACTTGACCATCACGACCGGACATAATGAGGTGATAGCCGAGGCTATATGAACCACCCCACCGCCGGCACTCGGATAGTTATCTTGGGCATAGCATTTTACCAAATCACCTCATTCTTTGGGGCACACGTGAGGAACACAAATGCGAACAAGCCTGAATGGTCCCCAGGACATATGCAACTGAAAACTCACACCCCAGAAGTGACTCGAACCCATACTCCCAGAAGCAACGCAACTGGTATGTACAAGACGCCTTAATCCACTTGACCATCACGACCGGACATAATGAGGTGATAGCCGAGGCTATATGAACCACCCCACCGCCGGCACTCGGATATGAGCTAGGTGATTTGGTAAAATGCTATGCCCAAGATAACTATCCGAGTGCCGGCGGTGGGGTGGTTCATATAGCCTCGGCTATCACCTCATTATGTCCGGTCGTGATGGTCAAGTGGATTAAGGCGTCTTGTACATACCAGTTGCATTGCTTCTGGGAGTATGGGCTCGAGTCACTTCTGGGGTGTGAGTTTTCAGTTGCATATGTCCTGGGGACCATTCAGGCTTGTTCGCATTTGTGTTCCTCACGTGTGCCCCAAAGAATGAGGTGATTTGGTAAAATGCTATGCCCAAGATAACTATCCGAGTGCCGGCGGTGGGGTGGTTCATATAGCCTCGGCTATCACCGCATTATGTCCGGTCGTGATGGTCAAGTGGATTAAGGCGTCTTGTACATACCAGTTGCGTTGCTTCTGGGAGTATGGGTTCGAGTCACTTCTGGGTGTGAGTTTTCAGTTGCATATGTCCTGGGGACCATTCAGGCTTGTTCGCATATATATATATATATATATATATATATATATATATAATGCACAACAAGCCTGAATGGTCCCCAGGACTATATGCGAATGAAAACTCACACCCCAGAAGTGACTCGAACCCATACTCCCAGAAGCAACGCAACTGGTAACTACAGGGCGCCTTAATCCGCTTGACCATCACGGCCGTCAAAAGGAAGTGATAGCCGAGGCTATTTGAGCCACTTCCCCGACGGCAACTCGGATGGTAATCTTGGGCATAGCATTTCACCAAATCACCTCATTCTTTGGGGCACACGTGAGGAACACAAATGCAAACAAGCCTGAATGTTCCCCAGGACTATATGCGAATGAAAACTCACACCCCAGAAGTGACTCGAACCCATACTCCCAGAAGCAACGCAACTGGTAACTACAGGGCGCCTTAATCCGCTTGACCATCACGGCCGTCAAAAGGAAGTGATAGCCGAGGCTATTTGAGCCACTTCCCCGACGGCAACTCGGATGGTAATCTTGGGCATAGCATTTCACCAAATCACCTCATTCTTTGGGGCACACATGAGGAACACAAATGCAAACAAGCCTGAATGGTCCCCAGGACTATATGCGAATGAAAACTCACACCCCAGAAGTGACTCGAACCCATACTCCCAGAAGCAACGCAACTGGTAACTACAGGGCGCCTTAATCCGCTTGACCATCACGGCCGTCAAAAGGAAGTGATAGCCGAGGCTATTTGAGCCACTTCCCCGACGGCAACTCGGATGAGTTGCCGCAACTAAGATTACCATCCGAGTTGCCGTCGGGGAAGTGGCTCAAATAGCCTCGGCTATCACTTCCTTTTGACGGCCTTGATGGTCAAGCGGATTAAGGCGCCCTGTAGTTACCAGTTGCGTTGCTTCTGGGAGTATGGGTTCGAGTCACTTCTGGGGTGTGAGTTTTCATTCGCATATAGTCCTGGGGACCATTCAGGCTTGTTTGCATTTGTGTTCCTCACGTGTGCCCCAAAGAATGAGGTGATTTGGTGAAATGCTATGCCCAAGATTACCATCCGAGTTGCCGTCGGGGAAGTGGCTCAAATAGCCTCGGCTATCACTTCCTTTTGACGGCCGTGATGGTCAAGCGGATTAAGGCGCCCTGTAGTTACCAGTTGCGTTGCTTCTGGGAGTATGGGTTCGAGTCACTTCTGGGGTGTGAGTTTTCATTTGCATATATATATATATGTTATATATATATATCTATATATATATATATATATATATATATGTATATATACATATACATATACATACATATATATATATATATATATATATATATATATATATATATATATATATTTACATATATATATTACACACACACCCACACCCCCCCCTGCCCCTGGGGTTGCCAGTCAGATGTGCTTGACCCCTCCCCACCACACACCTGTGGTCGACACTCTAGTGCATGTGTGCAAGGTCCCGCCCCTCCCCCTTATGATAATGGACTCATCTAAGGGCCTCCCTAACAGGGACTCACCTAAGGGTCTCAATAATAGGAACTCACCTAAGGGTCTCAATAATAGGGACTCACCTAAGGGTCTAATAGGGACTCACCTAAGGGTCTCAATAATAGGGACTCACCTAAGGGTCTAATAGGGACTCACCTAAGGGTCTCTCAGGCATGTCCTTGACCGTGTACACCTGCAGGGACACCATCTCTCCTCTGCCCTTCTCGTTGGTGGAGTAGATCACGCCCATGAACGCCACCCCTGACGCCAGCCCCGGCACCGCGAACCTCGGCACCTGAAACACACACACCATCAGTAGAGCACGCACACTCGTCCGTCCGTGATTGTACACACGGCTCTGCTACATGTACACATAGGGATCAGGAACACGCACATATGGATTTGGGATATATATATCATTTACACATGTACACGTGAGCCATGTTCACACACACACACACACACACACACACACACACACACACACACACCACACACACACACACACACACATACAAACATAATGTATACAATCGTCCCCACATCCCCCAATTCACACATTCCTGACCTAGGGGCAGCCTCTGGCGCCTGACTGAGACAATTCCCATTAAAGACACATGGGAATATTACTCTGGTAAGAGGCAGCAAGAGACATGATGAACAACACTATCCACAAGGATCACAAAGGTGCAGACAAGTTTGCACCGCTCCAAACGCAGAGGAATATATAAAGGAAAGGCAAGGATATACCCCATGAGATAATGAGAGATGTTAAGGAGGTAAAGCAAGAAGTATAAGGGCGTGGAGAAACTAAATGAATAACAAAACACCAGAGAGAGAGAGAGAGAGAATAGGCGAATACTCGAGGGCCAGGAATGAACACCTCAGTGTGAGAAGAGAAGCGGAGAGACACTATGAAAACGACACGAGAAAAAAGACAAAGAACAAACTGCTTCAGTCACATCAGGAGGAAACACCGGTGTTGGAACCGGTAATAAAATAGAGGAAACAGGAAGACAGGTTCAGGAAGAACAAGAAACAAATGTGTGTGTACTCACCTAGTTGTGCTTCAGGAGGTTGAGCTCTCGGCACTTTAGTCCCGCCTCTTAACATTCAATCAACTGATGTACAGATTCCCGAGCCTATTGGCCTCTATCATATCTACATTTCAAACTGTGTATGGAGTCAGCCTCCACCACATCACATACCTAATGCATTCCATCTTTAACTACTCTGATACTGAGAAAATTCTTTCTAACGTGCCTGTGGCTCATTTTGGTACTAAGTTTCTACCTGTGTCCCCTTGTTCGCGTCCCACCCATGCTAAATAGTTTATCTTTATCTACGCTGTCAAGTCCTCTGAGAATTTTGAAGGTGGTGATCATGTCTCCCCTTACTCTTCTGTCTTTCAGTGTCGTGAGGTGCATTTCCCGCAGCCTTTCTTCGTAACTCATGCCTCTTAGTTCTGGGACTAGTCTAGTGGCATACCTCTGAACTTTTTTAAGCTTCGCCTTTTGCCTGGCAAGGTACGGGCTCCATGCTGGGGCCGCATACTCCAGGATTGGTCTTACATATGTGGTGTAAAAGATTCTAAATGATTCCTTACACAGGTTTCTGAAGGCAGTTCTGATGTTAGCCAGCCTCGCATACGCTGCAGATGTTATTCTTTTGGTGTGGGCTTCAGGAGACAGGTTTGGTGTGATATCAACTCCTAGATCTTTTGTCTCTGTCCGTTTCATGAAGGACTTCCTTCTCCCAGTTGTGACACAATTTTCTCCAATAACTTGCATGATATGCAAGTTAGGGACACTGGCCTGTAATTCAGTGTGTGTATGTGTAATTACCTAAGTGTAGTTACAGGATGAGAGCTACGCTCGTGGTGTCCCATCTTCCCCGCACTCTTTATCATATAACGCATTGAAACTACTGACGGTCTTGGCCTCCACCACCTTCTCACCTAACTTGTTCCAACCGTCTACCACTCTGTTTGCGAAAGTGAATTTTCTTATATTTCTTCGGCATCTGTGTTTAGCTACTTTAAATCTATGACCTCTTGTTCTTAAAGTTCCAGGTCTCAGGAAATCTTCCCTATCGATTTTATCAATTCCTGTTACTATTTTGTATGTAGTGATCATATCACCTCTTTTTCTTCTGTCTTCTAGTTTTGGCATATTTATTGCCTCTAACCTCTCCTCGTAGCTCTTGCCCTTCAGTTCTGGGAGCCACTTAGTAGCATGTCTTTGCACCTTTTCCAGTTTGTTGATGTGCTTCTAAAGATATCGGCACCACACAACCGCTGCATATTCTAGCTTTGGCCTAACAAAAGTCGTGAACAATTTCTTTAGTATATCGCCATCCATGTATTTAAAAGCAATTCTGAAGTTAGAAAGCGTGGCATAGGCTCCTCGCACAATATTCTTTATGTGGTCCTCAGGTGATAGTTTTCTATCTAGAACCACCCCTAGATCTCTTTCTTTATCAGAATTCTGATAATTTGTGTGTGTGTGTGTGTGTGTGTGTGTGTGTACTCACCTAATTGTACTCACCTAATTGTGCTTGCGGGGGTTGAGCTCTGGCTCTTTGGTCCCGCCTCTCAACCGTCAATCAACTGGTGTACAGATTCCTGAGCCTATTGGGCTCTATCATATCTACATTTGAAACTGTGTATGGAGTCAGCCTCCACCACATCACTTCCTAATGCATTCCATTTACTAACTACTCTGACACTGAAAAAGTTCTTTCTAACGTCTCTGTGGCTCATTTGGGTACTCAGCTTCCACCTGTGTCCCCTTGTTCGCGTCCCACCAGTGTTGAATAGTTCATCCTTGTTTACCCGGTCGATTCCCCTGAGGATTTTTGTAGGTTGTGATCATGTCCCCCCTTACTCTCTCTGTCTTCCAGTGTCGTAAGGTGCATTTCCCGCAGCCTTTCCTCATAACTCATGCCTCTTAGTTCTGGGACTAGTCTAGTAGCATACCTTTGGACTTTTTCCAGCTTCGTCTTGTGCTTGACAAGGTACGGGCTCCATGCTGGGGCCGCATACTCCAGGATTGGTCTTACATATGTGGTGTACAGATTCTGAATGATTCCTTACACAGGTTCCTGAACGCCGTTCTGATGTTAGCCAGCCTCGCATATGCCGCAGACGTTATTCTCTTTATGTGGCTTCAGGAGACAGGTTTGGTGTGATATCAACTCCTAGATCTTTCTCTCTGTCTGTTTCATTAAGTACTTCATCTCCTATTCTGTATCCTGTGCCTGGCCTCCTGTTTCCACTGCCTAGTTTCATTACTTTGCATTTACTCGGGTTGAACTTCAACAGCCATTTGTTGGACCAT
>NW_025554488.1:0-2500 GCF_020424385.1 Procambarus clarkii
GGGAGTGTGGGGAGTGGAGGGTGTGAGGGTGTGGAGGTGTGGGGGTGTGGGGATCGGGGGGGGGGGGTGTGGGTGTGGGGGGTATGAGGGTGTAGGGGTGTGGGGGTGTGGGTGGTACTCACCTAATTGTGCTTGCGGGGGTTGAGCTTTGGCTCTTTTGGTCCCGCCCTCTCAACTGTTAATCAAACTGTTGAGGGTGGGTTTGAGGGTGTGGGGTGTGTGGAGGTGTGTGGGTGTGGGGGGTGTGGGGGAGGTGTGGGTGTGGGGGTGTGGAGGTGTCGGTGTTGGGGGTGTGGAGGTGTGGAGGTGTGGGGGGGTGTGGGTTGGGGTGGGTGTGTGTGGGTGTGTGGGGGTATGAGGGTGTGGGGGGTGTGTGTGGGGTGAGGTTGTGGGGTGTGTTTTGGGGTGTTGTGAGGGTGTGAGTGTGTGGGGGTGTGTTGGGTGGTGTGGGGGTGTGGGTGTGGTGTGGGTGTGGGGGTGTGGGGGGGGGGGTGTGGAGGGTGTCGGGGTGTGGGGGTGTGGAGGACACTTGAGGGCGTCACTCTACACTTAAGGGCTGGGCTAGACACTTAAGGGCGGCACTGGACACTTGAGGGCGGGCGGCACAGGACACTTGAGGGCGGCACTGGACACTTGATGGCGGCACTGGACACCTGAGGGCGGCACTGGACACTTGAGGGCGGCACTGGACACTTGAGGGCGGCACTGGACACTTGAGGGCGGCACTGGACACTTGAGGGCGGCACTGGACACTTGAGGGCAGCACTGGATACTTGAGGGCGGCACTGGACACTTGAGGGCAGCACTGGACACTTCAGGGCGGCACTGGACACTTGAGGGCGGCACTGGACACTTGAGGGCGGCACTGGACACTTGAGGGCGGCACAGGACACTTGAGGGCGGCACTGGACACTTGAGAGCGGCACTGGACACTTAAGGGCGGCACTGGACACTTGAGGGCAGCACTGGACACTTGAGGGCGGCACTGGACACTTGAGGGCAGCACTGGACACTTGAGGGCGGCACTGGACACTTGAGGGCGGCACTGGACACTTGAGGGCGGCACTGGACACTTGAGGGCGGCACTGGACACTTGAGGGCGGCACTAGACACTTGAGGGCGGCACTGGTTACTTTAGGGCGGCACTGGACACTTGAGGGCGGCACTGGACACTTGAAGCCGGCATTGGACACTTGAGGGCAGCACTAGACACTTGAGGGCGGCACTGGACACTTGAGGGCGGAACTGGACACTTGAAGCCGGCACTGGACACTTGAGGGCAGCACTGGACACTTGAGGGAGGCACTGGACACTTGAGGGCGGCACTGGACACTTGAGGACGGCACTGGACACTTGAGGGCGGCACTGGACACTTGAGGGCGGCACTAGACACTTGAGGGCGGCACTGGTTACTTTAGGGCGGCACTGGACACTTGAGGGCGGCACTGGACACTTGAGGGCGGCACTGGACACTTGAGGCCGGCACTGGACACTTGAGGGCAGCACTGGACACTTGAGGGCGGCACTGGACACTTGAGGGCGGCACTGGACACTTGAGGGCGGCTCTGGACACTTGAGGGCGGCACTGGACACTTGAGGGCGGGCACTGGACACTTGAGGGCGGCACTGGACACTTGAGGGCGGCACTGGACACTTGAGGGCGGGCACTGGACACTTGAGGGCGGCACTGGACACTTGAGGGCGGCACTGGACACTTGAGGGCAGCACTGGACACTTGAGGGCGGCACTGGACACTTGAGGGCGGCACTGGACACTTGAGGGCGGCACTGGACACTTGAGGGCGGCACTGGACACTTGAGGGCGGCACTGGACACTTGAGGGCGGCACTGGACACTTGAGGGCGGCACTGGACACTTGAGGGCGGCACTGGACACTTGAGGGCGGCACTGGACACTTGAGGGCGGCACTGGACACTTGAGGCTGGCACTGGACACTTGAGGGCGGCACTGGACACTTGAGGGCAGCACTGGACACTTGAGGGCGGCACTGGACACTTGAGGGCGGCACTGGACACTTGAGGGCGGCTCTGGACACTTGAGGGCGGCACTGGACACTTGAGGGCGGCACTGGACACTTGAGGGCGGCACTGGACACTTGAGGGCGGCACTGGACACTTGAGGGCGGCACTGGACACTTGTGGGCGGCACTGGACACTTGAGGGCGGAACTGGACACTTGAGGGCGGCACTGGACACTTGAGGGCGGCACTGGACACTTGAGGCTGGCACTGGACACTTGACGGGGGGGGGGGCTGAACAAACAAGTGTTTAAACACCGACAAAAAACACGAACAAAAACACACGAGCAACCAACCGAGTGAGACAACCTAAAATATTCCACCTGACCTGTCCTTAAGAGGAACATATACACGAGCGGTGAACGCAACACATAACACAAGCTCAAGACGTAGACAGAAATAGATGTTGATCTACAAGAGGTGTGTGAGGAGAGTATCGAGCGGGGCTCCTTCCACAAACACA
>NW_025554488.1:7500-48337 GCF_020424385.1 Procambarus clarkii
ACCACCACCACCACCACTACCATCATCACCACAACCACGACAACCACCACCCCCACCACGACAACAACCACCACGACCACCACTACTACCACCACGACTACAACCAACACTATCACAACGACAACCACCACTACCACCATGACAACCACCAAGACAACCACAACCACCGCCACCACCTCCACACTAATGATATGTCTGCCCTAAGCGCTATGCGTGTTAGTGGCAGTGCGTGAATGTAACCATACCAGTCCCATGTAAGATCACAACCCATTGTACCTTCTTGCAAATAAAAACTATTATTTTTATTATTATTTCCTGGAACGTCTTTCTGAGTAAAGAAGAAAAGACCAGAGATGAGATGCCTTGTTTCCTCTGCCCGACATTTCATGAATATCTTATTCTGCCACATATCACGAGACTAATTAGCAATCTGAGTAATTAGTGAATTATTCCCACAAAAGATTGTTCCAAGAGTTTTCAGAATAATTACTGTGACGTTTTGTCAACTTAAGATACGAAGAATTATTTATATTTTCACAAGACTGACCAAATTACGTAAATATTTAAAATGATTTGATGTTGCAAATCTGTTCACTGCTGGGGACGATGTTGCTGGTCTGTTCACTACTGAGGGACGATGTTGCTGGTCTGTTCACTGCTGGGGACGATGTTGTTGGTCTGTTCACTGCTGGGGGACGATGTTGCTGGTCTGTTCACTGCTGGGACGATGTTGTTGGTCTGTTCACTGCTGGGGACGATGTTGTTCGTCTGTTCACTGCTGGGGGACGATGTTGCTGGTCTGTTCACTGCTGGGGACGATGTTGTTGGTCTGTTCTCTGCTGGGGACGATGTTGCTGGTCTGTTCACTGCTGGGGACGATGTTGCTGGTCTGTTCACTGCTGGGGACGATGTTGCTGGTCTGTTCACTGCTGGGGACGATGTTGTTGGTCTGTTCACTGCTGGGGACGATGTTGCTGGTCTGTTCACTGCTGGGGACGATATTAATGTTTTTCCAGTTGCCTGGGTTCCTATAACATGCTGAGGGTCTGGAGCAGGTTGTGGTCCTGGTCCAAGGAAGGGGGGGGGGGGGGTCAGGAAGCAGACTGGGGTTCTATGATTGATCTGGGGGTCAGGAAGCAGACTGGGGTCCTATGATTGATATTGGGGTCAGGAAGCAGACTGGGGTCCTATGATTGATCTGGGGGTCAGGAAGCAGACTGGGGTTCTATGATTGAACTGGGGGTCAGGAAGCAGACTGGTGTCCTATGATTGATCTGGGGGATCAGGAAGCAGACTGGGGTCCTATGATTGATCTGGGGGATCAGGAAGCAGACTGGGGTCCTATGATTGATCTGGGGGTCGGGAAGCAGACTGGGGTCCCATGATTCATATGGGGGTCAGGAAGCAGACTGGGGTCCTATGATTGATCTGGGGGGTCAGGAAGCAGACTGGGGTCCTATGATTGATCTGGGGGTCAGGAAGCAGACTGGGGTCCTATGATTAATCTGGGGGTCAGGAAGCAGACTGGGGTCCTATGATTGATCTGGGGGATCAGGAAGCAGACTGGGGTCCTATGATTGATCTGGGGGTTAGGAAGCAGACTGGGGTCCTATGATTGATCTGGGGGTCAGGAAGCAGACTGGGGTTCTATGATTTATCTGGGGGTCAGGAAGCAGACTGGGGTCCTATGATTGATCTGGGGGTCAGGAAGCAGACTGGGGTCCTATGATTGATATGGGGGTCAGGAGGCAGACTGGGGTTCTATGATTGATCTGGGGGTCAGGAAGCAGACTGGGGTACTATGATTAATCTGGAGGTCAGGAAGCAGACTGGGGTCCTATGATTGATCTGGGGGATCAGGAAGCAGACTGGGGTCCTATGATTGATCTGGGGGTCAGGAAGCAGACTGGGGTCCTATGATTGATCTGGGGGGTCAGGAAGCAGACTGGGGTTCTATGATTGATCTGGGGGTCAGGAAGCAGACTGGGGTCCTATGATTGATCTGGGGGTCAGGAAGCAGACTGGGGTTCTATGATTGATCTGGGGGTCAGGAAGCAGACTGGGGTTCTATAATTGATCTGGGGGTCAGGAAGCAGACTGGGGTCCTATGATTGATCTGGGGGTCAGGAAGCAGACTGGGGTCTTATGATTGATCTGGGGGTCAAGAAGCAGACTGGGGTCCTATGATTGATATGGGGGTCAGGAAGCAGACTGGGGTTCTATGATTGATCTGGGGGTCAGGAAGCAGACTGGGGTCCTATGATTGATATGGGGGTCAGAAAGCAGACTGGGGTTCTATGATTGATCTGGGGGTCAGGAAGCAGACTGGGGTTCTATAATTGATCTGGGGGTCAGGAAGCAGACTGGGGTTCTATGATTGATCTGGGGGTCAGGAAGCAGACTGGGGTTCTATGATTGATCTGGGGGTCAGGAAGCAGACTGGGGTCCTATGATTGATCTGGGGGTCAAGAAGCAGACTGGGGTCTTATGACTGATCTGGGGGTCAGGAAGCAAACTGGGGTTCTATGATTGATCTGGGGGTCAGGAAGCAGACTGGGGTCCTATGATTGATCTGGGGGATCAGGAAGCAGACTGGGGTCCTATGATTGATCTGGGGGTCAGGAAGCAGACTGGGGTCCTATGATTGATCTGGGGGTCAGGAAGCAGACTGGGGTCCTATGATTGATCTGGGGGTCAGGAAGCAGACTGGGGTCCTATGATTGATCTGGGGATCAGGAAGCAGACTGGGGTCCTATGATTGATCTGGGGATCAGGAAGCAGACTGGGGTCCTATGATTGATCTGGGGATCAGGAAGCAGACTGGGGTCCTATGGTAGATCTGGATCCTGTAGCAGACCAGCGTCCTTTATCTGGCATGGGTCAAGGGGCTGGTCTGGTTTCCTGAGCTGCGCTGAGGTCTTTGAGCACACCTGGATGCTGGAGAAGGCCGGAGGTCTTGTCTTGAGGAAGACACGGGTCCTGAGGGCCGCCAGGGTCCAGGTGCCGACGGGGCCCTGGGGCCAACGAGGTCCTGGTGCCGACGGGGTCCTAGGGCCGACGAGGTCCTGGGGCCGAAGGGTCCTGGGGAGTGACGGGGTCCTAGGGCCGACGGGGTCCTGGGACCGGCGGGGTCCTGGGACCGACGGGGTCCTGGGACCGACGGGGTCCTGGGGCCGACGGGGTCCTGGGGACCAACGGGGTCCTGGGGCCGACGGGGTCCTGGGGCCGACGGGGTCCTGGGGCCGACGGGGTCCTGGGGACCAACGGGGTACTGGGGCCGACGGGGTCCTGGGGCCGACGGGGTCCTGGGGCCGACGGGGTCCTGGGGCCGACGGGGTCCTGGGGCCGACGGGGTCCTGGGGCCGACGGGGTCCTGGGACCGGCGGGGTCCTGGGACCGACGGGGTCCTGGGGCCGACGGGGTCCTGGGGCCGATGGGGTCCTGGGACCGACGGGGTCCTGGGGCCGACGGGGTCCTGGGGCCGACGGGGTCCTGGGGGCCGACGGGGTCCTAGGGCCGACAGGGTCCTGGTGCCGACGGGGTCCTGGGGCCGACGGGGTCCTAGGGCCGACAGGGTCCTGGTGCCGACAGGGTCCTAGGGCCGACGGGGTCCTGGGGGCCGACGGGGTCCTAGGGCCGACGGGGTCCTGGGGGCCGACGGGGTCCTGGGGCCGACGGGGTCCTAGGGCCGACGGGGTCCTGGGGGCCGACGGGGTCCTGGGGGCCGACGGGTCCTGGAGGGTGACGGGGTCCTAGGGCCGACGGGGTCCTGGGACCGACAGGGTCCTGGGACCGACGGGGTCCTGGGACCGACGGGGTCCTGGGACCGACGGGGTCCTGGGGCCGACGGGATCCTGGGGCCGACGGGGTCCTGGGGCCGACGGGGTCCTGGGGCCGACGGGGTCCTGGGGCCGACGGGGTCCTGGGGGCCAACGGGGTCCTGGGGGCCAACGGGGTCCTGGGGGCCAACGGGGCATCCTCCTATTACTCCGGAAACTACAAAAGGCTTCCAACATTCTCTGTTAGTGAGGTTTTTCTTGCTAAACTTGGCAGTGTTCCTGTTACTTTTTTTCTACAATACGGGCCAATTTTTGCGCTCCGGAACCAGTCCAGTTCTTATGGCGAGGCTGTTCGCTTCCCCGTAGGCAGTTTCATTTAAAAGCATAAAAAGAGATTTATTATGGCTGTTGTTCTAGGGGCCGAGCTAGGGGCATGAGATAAGGTGCTTCTTGTTTGGTTTGGTTTCTGGTGATATGATCACCTTCAGCTGATATGATAATCGAGCTTGTGATTCAGTTGAGGAAAGCTTCGACGTAAGGTATTCTAATTAGCATTCATCCCTAAAGCATGCACATCCGTTTCGAGTAAATAATGTTAATTTTTACGCATCGTAAGACATTAAGCAATACATTTTCTACTTGAAAAACATAAAACATTTACCCAGGCCAAAACCCCAGAGAGAATGGAGCCATAACAACTCTGTTGACCACTAGTGGTTCCCCCAGAGATGTGTAGGGTAGGGGTCAGGATGGTATCTGTGGGGAGGGGGGGTGTTAGTTCCCCAGAGATGGGTAGGGTAGGGGTCAGGATGGTATCTGTGGGGAGGGGTGTTAGTTCCCCAGAGATGGGTAGGGTAGGGGTCAGGATGGTATCTGTGGGGGGGGGGTGTTAGTTCCCCAGAGATGGGTAGGGTAGGGGTCAGGATGGTATCTGTGGGGAGGGGTGTTAGTTCCCCAGAGATGGGTAGGGTAGGGGTCAGGATGGTATCTGTGGGGGGGGGGTGTTAGTTCCCCAGAGATGGGTAGGGTAGGGGTCAGGATGGTATCTGTGGGGGGGGTGTTAGTTCCCCAGAGATGGGTAGGGTAGGGGTCAGGATGGTATCTGTGGGGGGGGGGGTGTTAGTTCCCCAGAGATGGGTAGGGTAGGGGTCAGGATGGTATCTGTGGGGAGGGGTGTTAGTTCCCCAGAGATGGGTAGGGTAGGGGTCAGGATGGTATCTGTGGGGGGGGGGTGTTAGTTCCCCAGAGATGGGTAGGGTAGTGGTCAGGATGGTATCTGTGGGGGGGGGGGGGTGTTAGTTCCCCTGCAGAGATGGGTAGGGTAGGGGTCAGGATGGTATCTGTGGGGGGGGGGGGTGTTAGTTCCCCAGAAATGGGTAGGGAGGGGTCAGGATGGTATCTGGGGGGGGGGGTTAGTTTCAAGATTGTCCCATGTATGTGGTAGCAGTAAGAGCTTCTCCCATGTATGTGGTAGCAGTAAGAGCTTCTCCCATGTATGTGGTGGCAGTGAGAGCTTCTCCCATGTATGTGGTAGCAGTAAGAGCTTCTCCCATGTATGTGGTAGCAGTAAGAGCTTCTCCCATGTATGTGGTGGCAGAGAGAGCTTCTCCCATGTATGTGGTAGCAGTAAGAGCTTCTCCCATGTATGTGGTAGCAGTAAGAGCTTCTCCCATGTATGTGGTGGCAGAGAGAGCTTCTCCCATGTATGTGGTGGCAGAGAGAGCTTCTCCCATGTATGTGGTGGCAGTGAGAGCTTCTCCCATGTATGTGGTGGCAGAGAGAGCTTCTCCCATGTATGTGGTGGCAGTGAGAGCTTCTCCCATGTATGTGGTGGCAGAGAGAGCTTCTCCCATGTATGTGGTGGCAGAGAGAGCTTCTCCCATGTATGTGGTGGCAGTGAGAGCTTCTCCCATGTATGTGGTGGCAGTGAGAGCTTCTCCCATGTATGTGGTGGCAGAGAGAGCTTCTCCCATGTATGTGGTGGCAGAGAGAGCTTCTCCCATGTATGTGGTGGCAGAGAGAGCTTCTCCCATGTATGTGGTGGCAGAGAGAGCTTCTCCCATGTATGTGATGGCAGTGAGAGCTTCTCCCATGTATGTGGTGGCAGAGAGAGCTTCTCCCATGTATGTGGTGGCAGTAAGAGCTTCTCCCATGTATGTGGTGGCAGTAAGAGCTTCTCCCATGTATGTGGTGGCAGTGAGAGCTTCTCCCATGTATGTGGTAGCAGTAAGAGCTTCTCCCATGTATGTGGTAGCAGTAAGAGCTTCTCCCATGTATGTGGTGGCAGAGAGAGCTTCTCCCATGTATGTGGTGGCAGAGAGAGCTTCTCCCATGTATGTGGTGGCAGTGAGAGCTTCTCCCATGTATGTGGTGGCAGAGAGAGCTTCTCCCATGTATGTGGTGGCAGTGAGAGCTTCTCCCATGTATGTGGTGGCAGAGAGAGCTTCTCCCATGTATGTGGTGGCAGAGAGAGCTTCTCCCATGTATGTGGTGGCAGTGAGAGCTTCTCCCATGTATGTGGTGGCAGTGAGAGCTTCTCCCATGTATGTGGTGGCAGAGAGAGCTTCTCCCATGTATGTGGTGGCAGTGAGAGCTTCTCCCATGTATGTGGTGGCAGAGAGAGCTTCTCCCATGTATGTGGTGGCAGAGAGAGCTTCTCCCATGTATGTGGTGGCAGTGAGAGCTTCTCCCATGTATGTGGTGGCAGAGAGAGCTTCTCCCATGTATGTGGTGGCAGTAAGAGCTTCTCCCATGTATGTGGTGGCAGTAAGAGCTTCTCCCATGTATGTGGTGGCAGTGAGAGCTTCTCCCATGTATGTGGTAGCAGTTAGAGCTTCTCCCATGTATGTGGTAGCAGTTAGAGCTTCTCCCATGTATGTGGTGGCAGAGAGAGCTTCTCCCATGTATGTGGAAGCATTAGGTATCGTGATGCGTCTATTAAATAAGAGAAAAGTAATGATTCTGGTTTAAACAATGAAGAACTTGTATTTCATAAAAGACTTCCTGAGATGTTTGTAGAAAAAAGCTTAAAACAAATTATATTTTAATAATGTAATAATTATATTTTAATAAAGCGGGAACTGCTTCATTATCTAGTTCATTCATTAAAGAAAAATAATTTAGTTTTGTCGCTGGCCTTCACAGAGCTACGAGGTAAACCTTTGTTTGAAAACAGTTTTTTGTGAATGACATTCATTGGAGGTTCTCGTAGTCGGAGCAAATAAGTTCACAACCAACTTATTAATGTTGCGATGTTCAATTGCAAGGATTATGTTGCATCAAGGCAAGTCTCCTCTCAGGAACACTGGAGCCACCAGTGTTGCCTCATGCAACCATTTACACCTTGCAGCAACAATTGTGTTACTTGCTTCACCCTCTGAGCTGGACTTTCTATTGAAATGTCGTAACTCGTAATATTCACTCTGTGGGCTGAAGGACGGTTAGTTACATAACTCTCACTATAAGAAGTAAGAAACTATTACAGTTGGTAATAGTAATATGGTAATGGGGCAAACCCGTTACCAGATTCATTGACCAAGAGTTTTCCATCTACATATACAGGCGCTTTTGGACCATGTCATTTGACGTTATTTAATTTTTTTGCGAACTTTTATAAACACGTGAATTTAGCTAAAATTTCTATCATACATACATACATACATATATACATACAAGCATACCTATATACATACAAACATACAAATATACATACATGCATACATACATACATACATACATTCATACATACATACATGTATACACTTAATTTCGTTTGCATGGGACTGGTGGCTGAGTGGACAGCACGCTGGGCACGTAATCTTGCGGTCCGGGGTTCGATTCCCCGGAAATCAGTACAAAAAAATAGTAGTTAGTAACCGTTGATTGAATGACAGGTGAGAGGCAGGCCGAAAGAGCAGAGCTCAACCCCTTCCCCCCCCCCCTCCGCAAGCACAATTAGATGAATACAATTAGGTGAATACATACATACAAACATACAACGTGTACTTATAGGCATGAATAAAGATATTTTAAATTACGGACATGTATTAAAGTTTATGAAGTTGTCGTTGAAATATAAACAGACACAATTCAAAAAGTATATATGGTAATCTTTCCACACACACACATTATTATAATATATATATATATATATATATATATATATATATATATATATATATATATATATATATATATTTATATATATATATATATATATATATATATATATATATATATATATATATATATATATATATATTTTTATATATTTATATATATATATATTTATATATATTTATATATATATATATATATATATTTATATATATATATTTATATATATATTATATATATATATATATATATATATATATATATATATATATATATATATATATATATATATATATATATATATATATATATGCGGAAAATCCACAGAGAAATATGAAATGAGGTGAACGTTTCGGCTAGTTAAAGCCTTTGTCAACACCAGACTGACTAAGGAGAAGGGAGAAGGGGGAGGATATATAGGCCGACACCTGACCAACCCATCCCTAGGGTTGGTCAGGTGTAAATAACCAAAAACAGGTATAGCTTAGCTTAGAATGGTCAAAGAGGATTAAGACAATTATTTTAGTTTTAATGGAAAATTTTTCAAACAAACATTTGGTATGGCGATGGGCAATCCCCTGTCCCCAGTTTTAAGCAATTTGTATATGGAATTCTTTGAAACAAAAATCTTATCCAGGATTATCCCGGCTAATGTAATTTGGTTTAGGTATGTTGATGATATTTTGTGCTTATGGCCGTGCAACAAAGACCAGATAGTTTTTCTTAATGAACTCAATTCTTTGGTACCTTCAATAAAATTCACTTGTGAGACTGAGGAGAATGGTACTCTTCCGTTTTTGGACATTATGATTCATAGTCACTAGAAAGTTCAAATTTAATGTGTATAGGAAACCTACCAACGTGGGGTCGTATGTTCATTTTTATTCGAATCATCATAGTAAAGTTAAACAGGCAGTATTTTCAGGAATGTTTCTACGAGCTTTGAGGGTTTGCAGCCCTGAGTTTTTTGATGAAGAGATTGCTAAAATATATGAAATTGGGAAGAGTTTACAATATCCTAAGAGGTTTTTGGATTTCTCGTTTGTACAAGCCAAGCGCACGTTTTATAATCACGTCCCTAAGGCGAAACCAAAAATTATTAACTCATTCGTGGTACCTTATGCGAGTGGACTTGAAAAATTGTCTCTGATTTTTAAGAAACTTAATATAAATTTGGTGTTCACTAATAGTACGATCAAATCCAATTTAATAAAAAACTCCCCTGATACAGCAGGTTGTGTGTATTCTATTCCCTGCAATGATTGTGATTCTGTGTACCTTGGACAAACAGGAAAGTCCTTACAATTGCGGTTGTCACAACATGCTTATAGTATTAGAACTGCCCAAACGTCTAATGCATTGTATCTACATACGAGTTTATGCGATCACAATATTAACTGGAATGGGGCAAAAAGCATTACCAATTGTGGGGATTTCGTGGAACGGAATTTGATTGAGTCTGCTCTAATCAGTCAGTGTCCAAATCTTCTTAATGTTAGTACTGGAACGTACAAACTTGATCCATTTTTAAGTTATAATATTGCACAACAGTTTAAGAAACAACTCTGATAGAGAGGCTTACAATGTCTCATTATAATTGTATATTCATATATTGTGTGTTCATGAGGCTTTTCTTTAATCTTTCATCCTTATTCTCTGACCGCTTAATCCTCTTTGACCATTCTAAGCTAAGCTATACCTGTTTTTGGTTATTTACACCTGACCAACCCTAGGGGGTGGGTCGGTCAGGTGTCGGCCTATATATCCTCCCCCTTCTCCCTTCTCCTTAGTCTGGTGTTGACAAAGGCTTTAACTAGCCGAAACGTTCACCTCATTTCATATTTCTCTGTGGATTTTCCGCATAAAATGATCAGTGTTTTGTGATCGTCAATTGCATATATATATATATATATATATATATATATATATATATATATATATATATATATATATATATATATATATATATATATATATATATATATATATATATATATATATATATATATATATATATATATATATATATATATATATATATATATATATATATATATATATATATATTTATGATCGATGTTCCCTTCGGGAATCTTAATTTTAAGATGAATAGGAAAACCAGGGATATACTGAACATCTTGTATCAGAATCTTTACTTTAAAAAACATAACGTTTCGAATACTTCACGTATTCATCATCAGATCTAAAAGAAAAACAGAAATCACAGTCAAATAGCTGGTAAACAAAGAGCTCATACTGAATATAATTGCCTATCAAAGAAAGGAAAAAGCTTAAAAAACAAAACACTTAAGCGCACTTAAAGTGATCAATACAAATAAAACTTATTAACTGTCACATATATTAAAACTAATTTAAAATCCATTAAACTACAAGATGAAATTTATAACTACTAAAACAAACCATTCTATTAAACTTACGTGAAGTGATCAAAAGTGAAACTTGATACCTAACACATAGATACTAAACACTATAACAAATATTTATATAATGTCTACAAATCTACAAAAAATGTATGTAAAATACAAACAAAATAAACGACAATTATAAAGTACTAACCAAAATCTTATAAAAAACTCAAATATTAAATAAAATTAAATACCAAAAAATGTATTATATATCCTACATAGAAGATTATATTAATGTACAATGTTAAGACTTGAAATAAGTAAGAAAGGGCAAAGACATGGTAAACTAAACAAAATTAAACTACCAAAATAAACTAAAAATCAAATTACAGGGCCTACTGTGCACTATACAGTGTACAATTGAACAGCTGAAAGGTTGCTATTTAACAGAGGCCGCAGTTCCTTTATATATAAGGATTCCATTACTCTCAAATCTGACTGGCCATTCATACAAGTGTCCAGAATTTTAAAATCAGATTAAAAAGAAATTCCTAAATAAGGAATTTCTTAAATAAGAAGTTTCATCCATCGTGTAGGATTACTACAGTGGAAAGGGATCTTAAATATATTAAATTACCATTTTATGGCAGTATTAGCTTTTCTGTAAGGAGTCGTTTGAGGAGACTGTTGCAACAGTGTTATCCTCAAGTAGACTTTAGATTTATTTTTGTCAACACAAATACCATAGGCTCTTATTTTAAATTTAAAGATAAAGTGCCTATCCCCTTGTGCTCAAATGTCGTATATATGTATAATTGTTCCAGCTGTAATGCTGGATATGTCGGGAGTTCCATTCGGAACTTTAAGATTAGGATACTTGAGCACCGGGGATTATCTTTTAGGACTGGATTACCATTGTCTAAACCAGCATTTTCGGAGATTAGAAACCATTGTTATGAGTTTGATCATTCTCTGCTGGAATCTGATTTTAAAATTCTGGACACTTGTATGAATGGCCAGTCAGATTTGAGAGTAATGGAATCCTTATATATAAAGGAACTGCGGCCTCTGTTAAATAGCAACCTTTCAGCTGTCCAATTGTACACTGTATAGTGCACAGTAGGCCCTGTAATTTGATTTTTAGTTTATTTTGGTAGTTTAATTTTGTTTAGTTTACCATGTCTTTGCCCTTTCTTACTTATTTCAAGTCTTAACATTGTACATTAATATAATCTTCTATGTAGGATATATAATACATTTTTTGGTATTTAATTTTATTTATTATTTGAGTTTTTTATAAGATTTTGGTTAGTACTTTATAATTGTCGTTTATTTTGTTTGTATTTTACATACATTTTTTGTAGATTTGTAGACATTATATAATATTTGTTATAGTGTTTAGTATCTATGTGTTAGGTATCAAGTTTCACTTTTGATCACTTCACGTAAGTTTAATAGAATGGTTTGTTTTAGTAGTTATAAATTTCATCTTGTAGTTAATGGATTTTAAATTAGTTTTAATATATGTGACAGTTAATAAGTTTTATTTGTATTGATCACTTTAAGTGCGCTTAAGTGTTTTGTTTTTTAAGCTTTTTCCTTTCTTTGATAGGCAATTATATTCAGTATGAGTTCTTTGTTTACCAGCTATTTGACTGTGATTTCTGTTTTTCTTTTAGATCTGATGATGAATACGTGAAGTATTCGAAACGTTATGTTTTTTAAAGTAAAGATTCTGATACAAGATGTTCAGTATATCCCTGGTTTTCCTATTCATCTTAAAAATATATATATATATATATATATATATATATATATATATATATATATATATATATATATATGCGGGAAGGGAGTACCACCTTCGGCTGGAAGGGGGACCCATAGCCTCGGAGGAAACCACACATAACGCATTGGAAGGAATGTAGGTCCCCTCCAAAACAGTTTCTGTGTGCTTTTCTCCTACCACCCTTTTTTTTTTTTTTTTTGCTCTATTGTGCATTTAAAGGTTACAAAACATACAAGACAAATGCCTAAAGGTTATGGATCTCTTGAAGCTCCTCCGCTTCTGGACAGGAACCGAGGACGCAGCAAGCATTTCCCTTCTGGATCGCCACACTGAGGCGCTGAAACAAAAAACTGGAAGCCCTTGGGTCTCTGGTGACGTCAATGAGCTTGGAACCCAATTCCTTGAGAAATCCCAAGGCACTCTTACCCCAGGGGTCATGCGTCTCAGACGTTATGGGAACAAAGAGGTATTGACCTTCCAGTCGCCTGTACTTGAGTGATTTTGCTGTTTCCCTGTGGTTGGCCGCCCCACCTGCTTGATCAGCTCCGAAGTGTACATAGGTGTCAGCCAGGGTGGATACACATGTGTAGTCCCACACCAACTGTTTACCCTCCTTCCATGAGTATATGGTGATGCCATCAGGGCGAAGTGCAGGGAAATCCGGGTTTTGGACCCCTACGATGCGAGGTTCTCTCTCCGCTGGGCACCCAGCTGAGACGAGGCTTCTCTTGATGATGTCATTGACCTCGTTGTGTCTTGCATGCCATCCCTTTGTGCTTCCGCAATGCAACCCATGCAGTCCGTATTGGTCTGCTTCCACCCTGTTGCAAATACACTTGTATTCAGTGTGAATTGGGGCACCAAGGCGGAGGGCCACTGCTACACGAAGGGATTCTGGATCTAGGCGCGTGCCCATTGCTGACATGGGTACTGCGAGGAGGAAGTCTCCTGCATGGGGGGCATGCACTGCTCTGAGGCAGGCTTTCTCCTTGTCTGATGTTGCGACGCTGAGCATGGCATCAGCTACTTTTTCCACTAGAGAAACTAGGTCCACTAGGTTTTCCATTAGGTCCCAGCCGGACTGTTTGTGTTGTTTTGTTGGCTCTATAATGGTTGCTGGGGCTGCAAGAACATCCCACTGATTTGAACATTCAGTGAAAGCAGGATCGTGTATTCCTGCTGAATCTCTCAGGGTTGCAGGTAAGATATCTCTGCCGAGGTCGTGCGATGCGTGGCAGGAGGAAAGGAAGGCTGGTAGAGCAATTTGGGAGGCTGTGCGGACACCAAGGCCGCCGAGTCTTACAGGAAGGGGTTGCTTGCTCCCACTGAGAGTCGTCCAATGGCAGGTTCAGGACTTTCACCAGCATGGACCTCAGAAGGGTGTCATACACATTTAACTTAGGGCTGCTGTAGGATGGAGAACATCTCAGAAAGTAGGTCAACTTAGGGAGAGACAGGCATCTTGTGAGGAGAAAGAGAGCATCATGGGCATCAATCTTGTCAATCCTGTCCAGCATTCTCTTTAGATCAGTGATTTTTGCAGCCAGGACCTCCTCGATTGCTCGTGGGCCAATGGGGGCACCCAGGAGAGTGCAGTCCGGTGGCTCGACAACGAGAATGTCTGGAAGAACATTTTGTATTTGCCCAGTGATGTCTGGGTTGCGGGAGATTATTTCACATTTGGATGCATTGAGAATGAGGCCTAAGGCTGCTCCCTGCTCCTGGATTTTCCTTATATATCCTCCAAAATGGTTTCCGGAGTTCCAGCTAGAGTGCCATCATCCAGGTACCAGATGTTTAGCTCGCTTGTCAGACTATCAGTGACCTCTTTGATAGCTAGGCAGAAAAGGAGGGGGGCTAAGGGGTCACCTTGTTGGACACCTTCACAGGAGTTTATTTCATTCTCCCCAAAAAGAAGCTTAGAGTCCCCACTGTAGCACGATCGGATGAATGGGTAAAGGGGACGGAAATGGTTGTGTACAGCCCTGAGGACAGCGTCTCGTCTGACTTGATTGAAAGCATTTTTGAAGTCAAGCTTTACTAGAGCCTTCTGGTCCGGGAGATCAGCAATGTAAGCCCGCTCTGCATGTGCTTCAGCTTCACAACCAAGGGGGATCCCAAACCCGAGCTGTATATATACATATATATACACGAATGCAATAAAAAATAAACATATATATTTTTTATCGAATAAATGTTTAATATTATATTAGAGTTAAGTCCAAGAATATAATATAATTTTCAGATGTGAAATTTGCGAGCCTTATAATATATTAATGGAAGCGACAGTTGGAAATGCTTATAATATATTCCTGGAAGTGGGAGATGTAAATTTTTCACCTCTTGGAATATTTTATAGTCATTGCAACTTTTGCTCCCAGAAATCTATAAGAGTCTGTCTGTCTCTTTCATTCTGTCTGTCCAATGATGGAAGCCAGACGGTTGGGTCCAGCCTCACCCAAATTGGCAGGGACGGAGGGGGAAGGGGGGATGCGCTGGGTTAGGTGATGAACAAGGCTGATCTGGGGGGGGGTTAGGCCTAATGTAAGTGCTTTAAGATATATATTAGCCTTTATACTCCCTCAAGTCGATTTCCACTCTTCTTCTGTGAAGGATTCGAACCTTAGAAAGCCAGGTGCATCACACACACTAACATATCCAGTACGGTGACCGCTTGACCATGACAGATTGTTAAAAGGATTGACAGTCGGGAGGTTTATCCATAACAGTCAACCGCCACCCCCCTCCCCCTCCCCAACAATACCAGTCAAGGTTCGAATCCTTCACAAGAGTTCTTTGGTTACATATAACTTCTGCATACATATATATATATATGCAAACAAGCCTGAATGGTCCCCAGGACTATATACAACTGAAAACTCACACCCCAGAAGTGACTCGAACCCATACTCCCACAACTGGTATGTACAGGGACGCCTTAATCCGCTTGACCATCACGACCGGACATAAGGAAGTGATAGCCGAGGCTATATGAACCACTTCCCCGCCGGCACTCGGATGGTAATCTTGGGCATAGCATTTTATCAAATCACCTCATTCTTTGGGGCACACGTGAGGAACACAAATGCAAACAAGCCTGAATGGTCCCCAGGACTATATACAACTGAAAACTCACACCCCAGAAGTGACTCGAACCCATACTCCCACAACTGGTATGTACAGGGACGCCTTAATCCGCTTGACCATCACGACCGGACATAAGGAAGTGATAGCCGAGGCTATATGAACCACTTCCCCGCCGGCACTCGGATGGTAATCTTGGGCATAGCATTTTATCAAATCACCTCATTCTTTGGGGCACACGTGAGGAACACAAATGCAAACAAGCCTGAATGGTCCCCACGACTATATACAACTGAAAACTCACACCCCAGAAGTGACTCGAACCCATACTCCCACAACTGGTATGTACAGGGACGCCTTAATCACGCCTTAATCAGGTGTACATACCAGTTGTGGGAGTATGGGTTCGAGTCACTTCTGGGGTGTGAGTTTTCAGTTGTATATAGTCCTGGGGACCATTCAGGCTTGTTTGCATTTGTGTTCCTCACGTGTGCCCCAAAGAATGAGGTGATTTGATAAAATGCTATGCCCAAGATTACCATCCGAGTGCCGGCGGGGAAGTGGTTCATATAGCCTCGGCTATCACTTCCTTATGTCCGGTCGTGATGGTCAAGCGGATTAAGGCGTCCTGTACATACCAGTTGTGGGAGTATGGGTTCGAGTCACTTCTGGGGTGTGAGTTTTCAGTTGTATATAGTCCTGGGGACCATTCAGGCTTGTTTGCATTTGTGTTCCTCACGTGTGCCCCAAAGAATGAGGTGATTTGATAAATGCTATGCCCAAGATTACCATCCGAGTGCCGGCGGGGAAGTGGTTCATATAGCCTCGGCTATCACTTCCTTATGTCCGGTCGTGATGGTCAAGCGGATTAAGGCGTCCCTGTACATACCAGTTGTGGGAGTATGGGTTCGAGTCACTTCTGGGGTGTGAGTTTTCAGTTGTATATAGTCCTGGGGACCATTCAGGCTTGTTTGCATTTGTGTTCCTCACGTGTGCCCCAAAGAATGAGGTGATTTGATAAAATGCTATGCCCAAGATTACCATCCGAGTGCCGGCGGGGAAGTGGTTCATATAGCCTCGGCTATCACTTCCTTATGTCCGGTCGTGATGGTCAAGCGGATTAAGGCGTCCCTGTACATACCAGTTGTGGGAGTATTGGTTCGAGTCACTTCTGGGGTGTGAGTTTTCAGTTATATATATATATATATATATATATATATATATATATATATATATATATATATATATATATATGCGAACAAGCCTGAATGGACCCCAGGACAATATGCAACTGAAAACTCACACCCAAACTTTGTCCGGTCGTGATGGTCAAGTGGATTAAGGCGTCTTGTACATACCAGTTGCGTTGCTTCTGGGAGTATGGGTTCGAGTCACTTCTGGGGTGTGAGTTTTCAGTTATATATATATATATATATATATATATATATATATATATATATATATATATATATATATATATATATATATATATATATAAATTGAGGAGGTGAGAGGGGAGAAAGAGGAAGTGGGGGAGAAGAGAGAGGGAGGGGAAAGGTAGAAGAAGGGTGGGAGGAAAGGGGAGAATAGGAGGAACAAAGGAAGAAAAGAAGGGGGAGCTGGAAAAAGAAGAGTAGGGGGGAGACAAACTTCTCTGCGCACCCCTGGGGTATACTCTGCGCACCGCCGGGTATACTCTGAGCACCCCTGGGGTATACTCTGCGCACCGCCGGGTATACGCTGCGCACTGCCGGGTATACTCTTCGCACCGCCGGGTATACTCCTCATGGTATATCATACAACTTTTGCTTCCAGGAATACAATGAAAATATCAAAACTTTCGCTTCCAAGGAAAGTGAAGTTTCTCAACACATTCACGAGCAAACATTGATGCACAAGGTCCTGCCTAAACATTAGGAACAGTCTCGCTAACACTGTGCCTTGAGAACTCTCAGGAGCATCCGGCTCTCTTCTTAAACATTAGTAACAGTCTCCCTAACACTGTACATTGAGAACTCTCAGGAGCATCCGGCTCTCTTCTTAAACATTAGTAACAGTCTCCCTAACACTGTACATTGAGAACTCTCAGGAGCATCCGGCTCTCATCCTCCTCCTCCTGCCTCAAGGCTCCTGACGGTGTGTGTGCATTTTATATGCAAAATTGCGAGTCCCTAAATATATTTTGATATATTTTTCAGTATTCTCTTTCTGTATCTCTTCTCATAGATGGATGATTTCGAATTTTTTTGGGGGGGGCGGCCTTGGAGCTATTATTTTTTATATTAAATGTTTAAAAAAAGAGATGTTGGACAAAAACGAATTCATTCAGCAAATAAGGAAACCGGATCACCTGGGAGATCTCATTAGAAACTTTTTTCTGGAGTTTTCGTCAAGTTGAAAAGGAAATGTTCGGCCTCGATTTTCCTACCGTCTTACGGGAGCGTGAACTCGGTGAAATATATTCAGATATTATTCAATAACCAATAAAAAAATTATACATTAGAATAAAGAAGAATTATTTTTATACTAAACAGTTTTTTTCCTACAAAATAATAATAAATTTAATTCTACAATGACTCTTTCATTGTAGACAATTATTATAAAGTGTTTTACAGTTAGTTAAATTATTTATAAAATGTTATAAAGTGTTATATTATTATATAGTGTTTTACAGTTAGTTTTTAACTTAGATCGTAAGTGCGGTCTCTCATCTTACCGGGACGCTCTCAAGGCTGTGGTCGATTTTGTGGAGGAATTGCTGACCAAGCCAACTGTTGGTGGAGTGTGGGAAGGGTAGAGTAGGCCTTGAGGGGCGTCTGTTGTGGTGGTTACTGTTAGTGGTGGTGGTTACTGTTGGTGGTGGTTACTGTTGGTGGTGGTTACTGTTGGTGATGGTTACTGTTAGTGGTGGTGGTTACTGTTGGTGGTGGTGGTTACTGTTGGTGGTGGTGGTTACTGTTGGTGGTGGTTACTGTTGGTAGTGGTGTTTACTGTTGGTGGTGGTGGTGGGTACTGTTGGAGGTGGTGGTGGTTACTGTTGGTGATGGTTCCTGTTTGTGGTGGTGGTGTTTACTGTTGGTGGTGGTGGTGGGTACTGTTGGAGGTGGTGGTGGTTACTGTTGGTGATGGTTCCTGTTTGTGGTGGTGGTGTTTACTGTTGGTGGTGGTGGTGGGTACTGTTGGTGGTGGTGGTGGTTACTGTTGGTGGTGGTGGTTACTGTTGGTGGTGGTGGTTACTGTTGGTGGTGGTGGTTACAGTTGGTGGTGGTGGTTACTGTTGGTGGTGGTTACTGCTGGTGGTGGTTACTGTTGGTGGTGGTGGTGGTTACTGTTGGTAGTGGTGGTTACTGTTGGTGGTGGTGGTTACTGTTGGTGGTGGTGGTGGTTACTGTTGGTGGTGGTGGTTACTGTTGGTGGTGGTGGTGGTTACTGTTGGTGGTGGTGGTGGTGGTGGTTACTGTTGGTGGTGGTGGTTACTGTTGGTGGTGGTGGTGGTTACTGTTGGTGGTGGTGGTGGTTACTGTTGGTGGTGGTGGTGGTTACTGTTGGTGGTGGTGGTGGTTACTGTTGTTGGTGGTGGTTACTGTTGGTGGTGGTGGTGGTTACTGTTGGTGGTGGTGGTTACTGTTGGTGGTGGTGGTGGTTACTGTTGGTGGTGGTGGTGGTGGTTACTGTTGGTGGTGGTGGTTACTGTTGGTGGTGGTGGTGGTTACTGTTGGTGGTGGTGGTGGTTACTGTTGGTGGTGGTGGTGGTTACTGTTGGTGGTGGTGGTTACTGTTGGTGGTGGTGGTTACTGTTGGTGGTGGTGGTGGTGGTTACTGTTGGTGGTGGTGGTGGTTACTGTTGGTGGTGGTGGTGGTTACTGTTGGTGGTGGTTACTGTTGGTGGTGGTTACTGTTGGTGGTGGTGGTTACTGTTGGTGGTGGTGGTTACTGTTGGTGGTGGTGGTGGTTACTGTTGGTGGTGGTGGTGGTTACTGTTGTTGGTGGTGGTGGTTACTGTTGGTGGTGGTTACTGTTGGTGGTGGTTACTGCTGGTGATGGTGATTAATCACTTTTGGGGGGAAGTGATAGTTACAGTTGATGGTAAAAAAAACGGGAGGGGGGGGGCGGAGTTAGGGGGGGGGCGGAGTTAAGGGGGGTACCTTCACCACTCTATATTACCGCTGATAAAACGTGACGGGGGTGTGGGGGGTGGGAGCAGGGGGATGGGGGGAGTTATATTAGTGCTGGAGAGTAATTGGAGGGGGCTGGTGGAGTGATGTAGGGGGGGGGGAGCGGGGTGCATGCAGCCGGTATCAGACAGACTCGTTCGAGGGTGAGTTGGTAATGCAACAACCAGCCTTGTGTGTTCACCCCAACTACTCAAATCAACTCACCCCAGTCAACGAACCCCTCTCAACGCACCGCACTCAACACACCGCACTCAACACACCGCACTCAACGCACCGCACTCAACACACCGCACTCAACTCACTGGTCACGACACACGAGCACCAGGTGGTCTTGAGAGGCAATTCGTAGAATATGTCAGCAAGTGTGACAGAAGTCATGAGGGCCGCGGGGTGCAGGTCGCCGTGAAGGGCGCCACACCAACCAATGGGGTTCACACTCACGCAAAAATATAATAATATAATATAGCGTGAACATTTGGGATATCAGTGTTTAAGCAATACAATAATAGAGCATGTTTTATAATTACAATGACTTGTTTTGTAATTATACTCTTTTATAATTACAATTATGTTTATAATTACAATTATATGTTTTATAATTACAATTATATGTTTATAATTACAATTATATGTTTTATAATTACAATTATATGTTTATAATTACAATTATATGTTTATAATTACAATTATATGTTTATAATTACAATTATATGTTTTATAATTACGAATGAAAGAAAATGTAGATTAAAAATATTAATGGTTAGTTTCTGATATCTTTGACTGTGTTAGGATGCTGCTTCACGAAAAACCACTCAGAGTTTTCCTGAAATTTACCTGCAGACGGTTTCGAGAGTTCCATTTTACAGGCCCAGTCTGGGTTCAAGCTTGTTTGGTGACATTATAGAAGTGGGGTTTAATAATGATGATGTAAACATTATTCTGAGACAATCAACTTATGATGACACTCGAAATAATAGATTAACTTTGAAGATATATTGATTTAGAAAATGGGAAAGTACATTTAGAAAAGATGCAGATAACTACTTCTTAGAATATTTAGGATGCATAAATGTACAAAGATTACGTGGTAAGATAATAGACGGGAATTTAAGATAATTCCAGCATCAGAGAGTGGGAAAGGTTTTATCAGGGGAAAGCGCCAAATCTATATAGCACTTGGAAGGGGGTCAGGAGAAGGATTTTTTGGTATGGGACGGGGATGTGGGAACGGAAGTGTCCAACAACTTGGACGGTCGGGGATTGAACGCCAACCTGCTTGAAGCGAGACCGTCGCTCTACCGTCCAGCCCAAGTGGTTGGACAGTGAATGCGAAAATATGGGAAAGGACGCATTAGGAAGAGAATGCGCTATTCCAGTATGACTACATAGCTCTAGACAGGATATCAGGACTGAGAGAAGCAACAGTGCCCAAACCGCTTGGGCCACTGGAGAACGAAATCCGCCAGCTGGAAGAGAGGTTGTTTCTGTAACGACCAGACCAAAGAGGATAGACCAATATATGAATGGGAGAGGTTAGGTTATCTTGAGGTTATCTTGAGATGATTTCGGGGCTTTTTAGTGTCCCCGCGGCCCGGTCCTCGACCAGGCCTCCACCCCCAGGAAGCAGCCCGTGACAGCTAACTAACTCCCAGGTACCTATTTACTGCTAGGTAACAGGGGCATTCAGGGTGAAAGAAACTTTGCCCATTTGTTTCTGCCTCGTGCGGGAATCGAACCCGCGCCACAGAATTACGAGTCCTGCGCGCTATCCACCAGGCTACCAGGCCCCTAGGTAGAAAGAGAAGCTTCTTCGAATGAGTAAAGAAGACTTTTGTTATGCTTCTGTATTCTTGCGTTACGTGGAAGTAAAATACGTGCATAATAAATGAACTTGTCACTGTCCATCCAATGTTCGTGTGTTATGAATTGTTTTAATTATTAATTAAATTCGCAGTGCATATCAAACGAATTGGCATGTTGCTATACTATTTAATATATAGGGAAAGAGCATTTTGGCTAACAACGTATATAAATAACTCATTAGGGAAATGCAATGAAGTCTTAAATGCCGCTCACTTTAGTCATCATAATATATAAGTTCGAGCAAAGAAAGGAGACTAAATATATCACCACAACAATGACCGTATTAGTGAACCCGTTTTTTAAAAATGGTTCAGTGAGCAGTGATAGAGAAGGTTCGAAGGTCATGAAGGTAGTGTACTGGTCTACTCCACTATACTAAGAGTATACTAAGAGTTTATATAACTGTAAACATTAGCAGACTTGTAGTGTTACTCCACAACTTTACCTTCCGTTAATACCAAGTTATTTGGATTAACGCTGTGAAGTTTTGTCACCCTACAATAGAATGTATATATTTTCCCCTGAAACATAAAATGGCAAATATCTTAACGCCGGTAATTTAGGTTTTGGGGAAAGATTAAAATGACTGAAGTTGGTGTATCGTGAGAGAACTGATTGGCAAATAATTGATGTGGCTTAGTAACGCGGTCACATTGAAAAGCAATTCTCCAGTCAAATTCGTCTCATCTTTAATATAACCACTTGGGTAAGAGGGTAGAGCTATGGTCTTGCGTCATGCAGGTCGGCGTTCAATCCCCGATCGTCCACAGTGATTGAGCACCATTCCTTCCCCCCCCCCTCCGGTCCCATCTCAAATCCTTATCCTGACCCCTTCCCAGTGCTATATAGACGTAATGGCTTGGCGCTTTCCCCTTACTATTCATTCATCCCACCAAAAAGAGCTAAACAAGAGAAAGGCTCTGTGGTCCAGTAGGATCATAGAGTTTAACTACAGAGTCACGATTCTGGTTGTCCTTAGAATGTGGGCTCTCTCTCCCTCTTGTGCTCTCTGTTGAGTACATGTCCAGAGGCAGCTGTAGTGTGTATGTGTCCCAGGGTGACAGTAGTGACAACAGCCACCCTGAGACACACACACACACACACGAGAGGCAGCACCGGTGACCCATCAACCGCTGAGAGAGAACCACGATAAGAAATTATGACTCTTAGTCTGTCACCTATTTAATGGGAAGGCTTAATGACAAACCAAATTATGAAAGTAGCTCAACACGTATATAAGTTGCTCAGCTTAGAGAATTCTTGTGGTCCTTCTCGATGGTCTTTCTTGATATAATATATTTGAGGTATAATATACTTTATATTTTATATGATATAAAAATGTATAACTGGGTTAACACGTCTGTAACTTATTTTTACCTAAATGGATTTTGGGGTTCAGTTCCTGAACCCATTATGTGCCTCTAACCCTTTCCACCGCCGCCCTCCGGATGGGTATGGGGTGCATAATAAATGAACTTGTCAATGTCCCTTCCTGCATCATATAGCGGACCACCATCCTCCACCTGACCCACCATCCTCCAGCTGGCTCACCATCCTCCACCTGGACCAATATCCTCCACCTGGCCCATCATCCTCCAGTTGGCCCACCATCCTCCAGCTGGCCCACCATCCTCCACCTGGTCTACAATCCTGCACCTGGCCCACCATCCTCCACCTGGTCCACAATCCTGCACCTGGCCCCACCATCCTCCAGCTGGCCCACCATCCTCCAGCTGGCCCACCATCCTCCACCTGGTCTACAATCCTGCACCTGGCCCACCATCCTCCACCTGGTCCACAATCCTGCACCTGGCCCCACCATCCTCCAGCTGGCCCACCATCCTCCAGCTGGCCCACCATCCTCAACCTGGCCCACCATCCTCCACCTGGCCCACCATCCTCCAGCTGGCCCACCATCCTCCACCTGGCCCACCATCCTCCACCTGGCCCACCATCCTCCAGCTGGCCCACTATCCTCCAGCTGGCCCACCATCCTCCACCTGGCCCACCATCCTCCAGCTGGCCCACCATCCTCCACCTGGCCCACCATCCTCCAGCTGGCCCACCATCCTCCAGCTGCCCACCATCCTACACCTGGCCCACCATCCTCCACCTGGTCCACCATCCTCCACCTGGCCCACCATCCTCCACCTGGCCCACCATCCTCCACCTGGCCCACCATCCTCCACCTGGCCCACCATCCTCCACCTGGCCCACCACCCTCCACCTGGCCTACCATCCTCCACCTGGCCCACCATCCTCCAGCTGGCCCACCATCCTCCACCTGGCCCACCATCCTCCAGCTGGCCCACCATCCTCCACCTGGCCCACCATCCTCCAGCTGGCCCACCATCCTCCACCTGGCCCACCATCCTCCAGCTGGCCCACCATCCTCCAGCTGCCTACCATCCTCCACCTGGCCCGCCATCCTCCACCTGGCCCACTATTCTCCACCTGGCCCACCATCCTCCACCTGGCCCACCATCCTCCACCTGGCCCACTATTCTCCACCTGGCCCACCATCCTCCACCTGGCCCACCATCCTCCACCTGGCCCACCATCCTCCACCTGGCCCGCCATCCTCCAGCTGGCCCACCATCCTCCACCTGGCCCACCATCCTCCAGCTGGTCCACCATCCTCCCCTGGCCCACACCATCCTCCAGCTGGCCCACCATCCTCCAGCTGGCCCACCATCCTCCAGCTGGTCCACCATCCTCCAGCTGGCCCACCGTCCTCCACCTGGCCCACCATCCTCCACCTGGCCCAGCATCCTCCAGCTGGTCCATCATCCACCAGCTGGTCCACCATCCTCCAGCTGGTCCAACATCCTCCAGCTGGTCCACCATCCTCCAGCTGGTCCACCATCCTCCAGCTGGTCCACCATCCTCCAGCTGGCCCACCATTCTCCAGCTGGCCCACTATCCTCCACCTGGCCCACCATCCTCCAGCTGGTCCACCATCCTCCAGCTGGCCCACTATCCTCCACCTGGCCCACCGTCCTCCACCTGGCCCACCATCCTCCACCTGGCCCAGCATCCTCCAGCTGGTCCATCATCCTCCAGCTGGTCCACCATCCTCCAGCTGGCCCACCGTCCTCCACCTGGCCCACCATCCTCCACCTGGCCCAGCATCCACCAGCTGGTCCACCATCCTCCAGCTGGTCCACCATCCTCCAGCTGGCCCACCGTCCTCCACCTGGCCCACCATCCTCCACCTGGCCCAGCATCCTCCAGCTGTCCATCATCCTCCAGCTGGTCCACCATCCTCCAGCTGGCCCACCGTCCTCCACCTGGCCCACCATCCTCCACCTGGCCCAGCATCCACCAGCTGGTCCACCATCCTCCAGCTGGTCCAACATCCTCCAGCTGGTCCACCATCCTCCAGCTGGTCCACCATCCTCCAGCTGGTCCACCATCCTCCAGCTGGCCCACCATTCTCCAGCTGGCCCACTATCCTCCACCTGGCCCACCATCCTCCAGCTGGTCCACCATCCTCCAGCTGGCCCACTATCCTCCACCTGGCCCACCGTCCTCCACCTGGTCCACCATCCTCCAGCTGGCCCACTATCCTCCACCTGGCCCACCATCCTCCAGCTGGCCCACCATCCTCCAGCTGGCCCACTATCCTCCACCTGGCCCACCGTCCTCCACCTGGCCCACCATTCTCCAGCTGGTCCACCATCCTCCAGCTGGTCCACCATCCTCCAGCTGGCCCACCATTCTCCAGCTGGCCCACTATCCTCCACCTGGCCCACCATCCTCCAGCTGGTCCACCATCCTCCAGCTGGCCCACTATCCTCCACCTGGCCCACCGTCCTCCACCTGGTCCACCATCCTCCAGCTGGCCCACTATCCTCCACCTGGCCCACCATCCTCCAGCTGGCCCACCATCCTCCAGCTGGCCCACTATCCTCCACCTGGCCCACCGTCCTCCACCTGGCCCACCATTCTCCAGCTGGCCCACTATCCTCCACCTGGCCCACCATCCTCCAGCTGGTCCACCATCCTCCAGCTGGCCCACTATCCTCCACCTGGCCCACCGTCCTCCACCTGGCCCACCATCCTCCACCTGGCCCACCATCCTCCAGCTGGCCCACCATCCTCCAGCTGGCCCACCATCCTCCAGCTGGCTCACCGTCCTCCACCTGGCCCACCATCCTCCAGCTGGCCCACCATCCTCCAGCTGGCCCACCATCCTCCAGCTGGCCCACCATCCTCCAGCTGGTCCACCGTCCTCCACCTGGCCCACCATCCTGCACCTGGCCCACCATCCTCCACATGGTCCACCATCCTCCACCTGGCCCACCATCCTCCAGCTGGCCCACCATCCTCCAGCTGGCCCACCATCCTCCAGCTGGCTCACCGTCCTCCACCTGGCCCACCATCCTCCAGCTGGCCCACCATCCTCCACCTGGCCCACCATCCTCCAGCTGGCCCACCATCCTCCAGCTGGTCCACCGTCCTCCACCTGGCCCACCATCCTGCACCTGGCCCACCATCCTCCACCTGGCCCACTATCCTGCACCTGGCCCACTATCCTCCACCTGGCCCACCATCCTGCACCTGGCCCACCATCCCTCCACCTGGCCCACCATCCTGCACCTGGCCCACCATCCTCCACCTGGCCCACCGTCCTCCACCTGGCCCACCATCCTGCACCTGGCCCACCATCCTCCACCTGGCCCACCGTCCTCCACCTGGCCCACCATCCTGCACCTGGCCCACCATCCTGCACCTGGCCCACCATCCTCCACCTGGCCCACTATCCTCCACCTGGCCCACCATCCTGCACCTGGCCCACCATCCTCCACCTGGCCCACCATCCTGCACCTGGCCCACCATCCTCCACCTGGCCCACCGTCCTCCACCTGGCCCACTATCCTGCACCTGGCCCACCATCCTCCACCTGGCCCACCGTCCTCCACCTGGCCCACCATCCTCCACCTGGCCCACCATCCTCCACCTGGCCCACCGTCCTCCACCTGGCCCACCATCCTCTACCTGGCCCACCATCCTCCACCTGGCCCACCATCCTCCACCTGGCCCACCATCCTCCACCTGGCCCACCGTCCTCCACCTGGCCCACCATCCTCTACCTGGCCCACCATCCTCCACCTGGCCCACCATCCTCCACCTGGCCCACCATCCTCCACCTGGCCCACCATCCTGCACCTGGCCCACCATCCTCCACATGGTCCACCATTCTCCACCTGGCCTCAAGACACTGTCACACCTCATTAACTTCTCTTACCAAATAGGAACATTATCATTTAAATTAACATTTTCAAACCCAATTTGTTCCTTCTTGTGTTTCACCAGATCAAAATGAACTACACAAAAATGTTTTGTATTCATACACCAGAAATATATTACATATTTAATACAATTTTCGATTCCATTAAATATATTTTTGATACACTCAATAGAACCAAAATAATTAGTTTCTTGTCATATAACAAAGTTATCACCGATTATTACCAAAGGCTTTTAAGAGATCAACAAAAGCCAGGTCTTCATTAGTCGCTTTCTTGCAGGCTTATTAATCTATTAAATATTAATTTTCACCCACACTCCTGTGAAAATAAACATTTCATTCATCTGGGCTATAGGAGACTCGAACCGTCGACCCCACACCTGTGGGGCCCATGGTTCGAGTCTCTTAGAGCCCAGGAGAATTAAATATTAAATATTATTTATATATAATAATCCAAATTGAAAATGACATGTGCCATACGACTCTGCCCACAGTGTTAACAAGATACTATAAAGCAAAATGATGCAGTGCCATCTTGCAGGCTGTAAGTTACAACAACGGCTCCTAATTAGACACTTAACTCAAAAGTCTGAAACTTAAGGAAGTGTCCAACGTTTAGGCTCGACGTTTAGGTCCATAATCAAGTCGAGAGATAATGGTCAAGGACGGACCGAAACATCGTAACCTCCATTATATTCGTAAGTGTGGGCTGGGTGTCTAGTTATGTCTAACTCAAGCATATTGGAAACTAGAAGTGGCGTTTCGAGAGCGCACAGATAGGAGTCAAGAATACGTCTATTCGATTTTTTAAAGATGATGTGTGCAAGAAGAATAGCATATTTAAATAAATAATGTTTGAAGGAGGTTCTGCCTTAATGTGTTCAGCAAAAATCTTACCATTCTACACGGCACTCCTAGTTCTGAACTAGGACAGCATGTTATGCTGACGGCCTGCACATATACTGAAAGTGGCTGACAGCCCGTTAATGCCCGAGGGACGGAATGGGAGCCGAGCCTCCTGGGACCCCGGTGTCTACCCTGACCACAAATCGTGGTGAGGATCATACGAACTGAATACATCTTCACTACACCTAGTCGCGATCACGCGATCCTCGCCTCATTAATGCTTGCGATGATTATTATAAGGATCCTGTCACTGTACTGTTCTGTCACTATCAATGATCGTACCTATACATCACTATACCCACCAGGAAAAAAAATATTCTCCAGTCGCCCGAGGACAGATGAAAATCTCACTAACCTGGCATTCACCATTGCCCAAGGGAAAATCATGTCATGAAAATCGTATCTTGAATTTCGTAGGCAATAAGAACTGCCGCCCTACCTCCCTTGGGGCCTGGAGCCCGTCAGGGTAGCATGAGAGCACGGATGTTGTGTGTTTTAAGGCCCCTTCCGTCCTTACTCACCGCCCAGGGGAAGAAAATATTTACAGTTGATTTTTTCGCTAGAGGCCATCTAACACCATGATAAGATTATTTAGAATTCCTTGCAGCGAGGTCTGACTGCATACTGATCATCAATATAAACACAAAACAAATTTATTTTGAAGATAAGCCCTATTATACGTTTTTTGTTCGAAAATCCCATTACAGTAAACCAACGCCTGCGTTCCTGATAGCGATTCCATTTACAAAAACTCACAAGAAAATATTTGTTAAAAAAAGGTTTTATGTGATTGCTCCTGAAAGTTTACCCATTCTCGACATTTGTTTACACATATATATATATATATATATATATATATATATATATATATATATATATATATATATATATATATATATATATATATATATATATATATATATATATATACATACATATATATATATATATATATATATATATATATATATATATATATATATATATATATATATATATATATAGCTTATAGGCTTATATATATATAAGCTTATAAGCTTATATAAGCTTATGTATATATATATATATATATATATATATATATATATATATATATATATATATATATATATATATTTTTAAAGTTTGTGAGGGTACCACCTCTGGTGCCAATGTGGGGACCCATAGCCTCGGAGAAGAAAATAAAAAGTATTCAGAGGAGACCTTGTGGTTTCTCACTGAACACTAATATTATCTTCTCCTACCACCCCCATTCTTTTGTATGTACACATATATATTTACTTTATTTGAACTTTGTTACAAAAAAGGAGTTACATATGGGTTACAAAGATGGTTGTCATAGGTTGTCGAGTTCCTCCAGCTCCTCAGATGGCGGGCAGGAACCCTGGATGCAGTGCGCATTTCCCCTCTGTATCGCCACACTGAGGCGCTGGAAAAGAAAGCTTGCAGCTCTCGGGTCCCTTGTTGTTTCAATGAGCCTAAAACCCAGTTCCTTCAAAAAACTGGTAGCACTTTTACCCCAGGCGCCGAGCGTCTCAGAAGCAATGGGGACAAAATTGTAGTGGTGATCCAGTTCTCTATACTTACGGGATTTGGCTGCTTCCCTGTGGGTGGCAGCGCCACCTGGTTGTGCAACACTGAGGTTAATGTAGGTGTTAGCCAGGGTTGATACGCACGTGTAGTCCCATACCAACTGCTTGCCATTCTTCCAGGGGTTCACTGTGATACCATCCGGGCGACCAATAAGAGCATCAGAGTTACGGGGCGTTAGGTAACGGGGCTCTCTTTCAGCTGGGCATCCAGCTGTGGTGAGGCTCCTCTTGATGATGTCGTTAACTTCACTGTGCCTCGAGTGCCATCCCCCTGTGCTTTGGCAGAGTAGGCCATGGTGACCGTACCTGTCAGCCACCACCTCGCCGCAAATACACCTATATCTGGTGTGGATTGGGGCAGCAAGGCGGAGGCCCACAGCAATTCGGAGGGCGTGTGGTGTGAGACGCGTGCCAGTTGCCGACATTGGGGTTGCTAACAGGAAATCCCCTGCATGTGGTGCTGCTACTGCTGTGAGGCGAGCAATGTCGTGTTGTGTTGTTGCAGCACCCAGGCACTCTGCAGCAACTTGGTCTACAATGGGACCATCCCAGCTGGATTGCTTGTGGGATTTTGGGGATGGTGGTTGAGGTGATTGGCCTGCACGAGAGGCCCACTCTGTGGCACAGCGTGTAAAATTGGGATCATGTACACCTGCCAGCTGATGTAAGTGGGCAGGTAGAATTTCCTTCACAAGGTCGTCGGATGCTGATAAGGAGGACAGGAAGGCTGGAACAGCGATTTGCGTTGCTGTTCGAACTCCGAGGCCCCCAAGTCTTACGGGAAGAGAGGCTTGTTTCCACTGTAGGTCATCGAGAGAGAGGTTAAGGGCTTTTTCTAGCATTGATTTCAGTAACCGGTCATACTCACTTAGTTTTTGGCTACTGTAAGATGGTGAACACCTCAGAAAGTAGGTTAACCTGGGGAGGGACATCATGAGCATCAATATCCTCAATCCTCCCATCCATCCTCTTAAGGTCGGCGATTTTCTTATCAAGGACCTCATCGATGGCTTTCAACCCCAGGGGAGCTCCTAGGAGTGTGCTGTCTTCAGGTTTAGTTTTATGGATATTTGGCAGAAGACCCTCTATTCTCTCTACGATGCCCTGGTTGGAACATATTATTTCACATTTAGAAGGGTTCAGGGTGAGGCCTAAAACTGCACCTTGCTCCTGGATTTTTCTGATGTCCTCCAGGAGGGAGTCTTGGGAACCAGCTAGGGTACCATCATCCAAGAACCAGATGTTAAGCTCGCTGGACAGGACCTCTGTGACTTGTTTGATGACTAAGCAGAAAAGGAGAGGAGCGAGGGGGTCACCCTGTTGGACGCCTTCTCGCGAGTCAATTTCATGTTCGCCAAAAAGTAGCTTAAGATCCATACTGTAGCATGAATGTACAAAAGGATAGAGGGAAGGGAAATGACTATGAACCGCACGGAGTACAGCATCCCTCCGCACCAAATATATATATATATATATATATATATATATATATATATATATATATATATATATATATATATATATATATATATATATATATGTCGTACCTAGTAGCCAGAACACACTTCTCGGCCTACTGTGCAGGGCCCGATTTGCCTAATAAGCCAAGTTTTCATGAATTTATTGTATTTCGACTACCTAACCTACCTAACCTAACCTAGTTTTTTCGGCTACCTAACCTAACCTAACCTATAGAGATAGGTTAGGTTAGGTTAGGTAGGGTTGGTTAGGTTCGGTCATATATCTACGTTCATTTTAACTCCAATAAAAAAAATTGACCTCATACATAATGAAATGGGTAACTTTATCATATCATAAGAAAAAAATTAGAGAAAATATATTAATTCACGAAAACTTTGCTTATTAGGCAAATCGGGCCATGCATAGTATGCTGAGAAGTGCGTTCTGGCTACTAGGTACGACATATATATATATATATATATATATATATATATATATATATATATATATATATATATAAAATTCATTGTTTACATTTTCATTTTTGGTCTGACGCCTGAACACGTTTCGTAAGCTTACATTTTCAAAGACTAGTTTACACATAACATACATCATACGTATACTCGTTTTGGGTGAGGTGACATGGCACAAAAGTTTTGGTGGAGGTGACAGAACACGAATCAATATGTATGAAAACATGTGAATGGAAGTAACTGCAAAAGGCCTATTGGTCCATACTTTCTCTTGCTACTTCTACGTTGGTTCGGGGTATTGAAGTGGGTACCATTAGTTGTGCATTAATTGGCTGTTGATTGCTGGCGTTGACTTTTTGATGCGTAGTGCCTCGCTGATGTCGAGTCTCCTGCTATCGCTGTATTTATTGATCATTTTTGTGTTGTTTGTTAAGATTTCTCTGGTGATGGTCTGGTTGTGAGAAGAGATTATATGTTCCTCGATGGAGTCCTGTTGTGTGTGCATTGTTAATCACCTAGAAAGAGACGTTGTCTTGCCTTTTTACTGAGTTCTTTGGGGCTTACAGTCCCCAAGTGGGCCTGTGAAGGCATAGACGACGTTGGATTCCTACTGTTTGGTGCCTGGGGAGTTTTTTATGAGTAGGTTGGCTTTTTTTTGGTGTTTGTAGTAAATTGTCGATTTTATTTTCAGATTTATGTCTATAGGGATAACGTTCCTATAAATATCTTTCAGGACCCTTTCCTCCGTTTTATGAGCCGTCGAAAAGAAGTTCCTGTAAAACAGTCTAATAGGGGGGCACAGGTGTTGTGCTAGTTGACTCCTCAGAGGTTGCATGGCGTTTCACCTTTCTTTTTAGTGCGTCTTCAACATAACGGTTAGAGAAGCCATTGTTGAGACTGCCTTAATGCTAGGCATTGGTAAGACCTTCCTTACCCTACAGAGTTCTTCATCGACTTGTTTCCAACCTGAGCTGTGGCTGAGAGCACGGTCGACGTAAGCATTGACAACGCTCCTCTTGTACCTGTCTGGGCAGTCACTATTGGCATTGAGGCACATTACTGTGTTTGTTTCCTTAGTGTAGACTGCAGTGTGGAAGCGTCCGTTCCTTTCCGTCACTGTTACATCTAGAAAGGGCAGCTTCCCATAATTCTCCATCTCGTAAGTGAAACTTAACCAAGATTTCTGTTCGAATGCCCAAATATAAAAATGTAAAAAAGGAATTTTGGAGAGTTAATTTTTCAATTACCCTCGACAGTGAAAAAAAAACGTAAGAAATATTGAGAAGATTCGTGTTAGAATTATTAAGTTTACCCTTTCGGTCATATTCAACAACATATATATATATATATGTCGTACCTAGTAGCCAGAACGCACTTCTCAGCCTACTATGCAAGGCCCGATTTGCCTAATAAGCCAAGTTTCCATGAATTAATTGTTTTTCGACTACCTAACGTACCTAACCTAACCTAACCTAACTTTTTCGGCTACCTAACCTAACCTAACCTATAAAGATAGGTTAGGTTAGGTTAGGTAGGGGTTTGTTAGATTCGGTCATATATCTACGTTAATTTTAACTCCAATAAAAAAAATGACCTCATACATAATGAAATGGGTAGCTTTATCATTTCATGAGAAAAAAATAGAGAAAATATATTAATTCAGGAAAACTTGGCTTATTTGGCAAATCGGGCCTTGCATAGTAGGCTGAGAAGTGCGTTCTGGCTACTAGGTACGACATATATATAAATATATATATATATATATATATATTTATACAAGTATATATATATATATATATATATATATATATATATATATATATATATATATATATATATATATATATATTATACTCATACTCAAATTCTGTCAGTTGAAATGTAACCAATCACAGGCAAGTAGGCCTCTGACGTCATGCCAGACAGAGGAGCATCAAGCCATGCTCCCAGCAGCCTCAGTTATCCTCACAGACTCAGGGTAGAAGGACCTCGGCTGGCAGATATATACCTTGTTGTCTCGGTCAATAAATATATACAGAAGCGACTACTGTGTCTACATTCTACCCGAACAAGGCATACGAATACTGGTAGCAGCAGTGGGACCCAGAAATTTTTTTTTTCTGGAAACTAAAATTCAAGTACCCAGCATCGCCGTGTGTTCCAGCCGCCGCCGCCACCGCCACAGCCGCCATCCTGCCACCCACGCATCAAATATTGTGCCAGACCGGGTATCATCCTGCCATCAACCACTACTCCAGGCCAACGTTTCAGAAGTAAGGGTCAATATTTTCCTGTGAGAACGCTCATTCATCAGTGAGGAGGAAGGAAGCTTCCCGCGCCAGCCATTTTTGAATCTCGCGCCACCACGTGGGAACCTGCACCCCCACCATCACCACCACCCAAGCTGACAGCATCTAAGCTTTGTGAGTGTTCAAGCTACTGCAATCGTGGTCAATCATCGTCGCAACTATCAACTGATCATCGTATGTGCTGTATTGTTCCTTGAGAATATTTGGTGGACTGCAATTGTTTGACTAGTGTCGCCTCCCGAAGCTCACACACCTCGCCTCCTCTCAAGCTCTCACCTCGCCACCAGCCCCTGCTACATCATTTTGTGTGAACTCCTGCCTCCCAATCGTGTTTCTCCACCGACATCGTCGCAATATCGTCGTCGTCAGAATTTATCTTCGCGCTTGCTTCCAGCGTCAACAGTGTGGGGTCCCTGATTCTCGCGCCACCACCGCCAGGAGCGCTGCCATCGCACCAGTTTGTAAACAAACCTCACATGTGCCCCTTCAGGTCTTCACGACGTTCCTCCAATTTTGGCTACTGGTGATTCTCATGAATTGCAACCCTGAGATAAGTAATTGTTAGTTGAGAACAATGTGCCAAGTTCTAAAACGTGACTTACATAATACTATCCATAATATCCTGTGAATTAACCATTCAGTGACATGTTAAATATTGGAGCCACCTCAGTACTCAACTCCCCACAATTTCCTTGTGTGATTTCAACATTCCTGCTTCTTACAGTAATTTCATTGAATTTTAATTGTTCTCCTAGAGTGTTATTGGTAAATTCAAATTCCAGTGAAGTAAGAAATCCTTGTTTTAGTAGCAGTTAAGGATTTGTGCAATATAATTTTTTTTTAATTCCTCCAAGCCTAAAATTAAAATTTATTCCTTCAACATTGCATATTATAATTTTTTTTACCATAGCAGTTATATACATTCCTGTGTCCAGTTTATGTGCTACATACATATTTCTTGCATTGCCACTTGTTGTGTTGAATCTTTTTAATGAAATTTTGCAATTGCATTTTACAGTTTTTTTTATTCTCAATTGCTGTGCTTAGTCTGGTTTAATTAATTTACATACATCTAATTCCAGTCATTTTTTTTAATGAAAGATTGCTAAATTTAGTTTACAATTGCTTGTTCTTAATTATTTTCTTGCCTAGCCCAATTTAATAATTTTATTTCTGCCATTTTTTTTTACTTTAGCCAAGTTGATATTTTTTTGTGTGTTTATTTTTGTGTATACTATTTCTGATGCCAGGTGCACTTAATTATAATCTGCGTTCAAATATTACTTCCACGGCTGTGACAATGCCTACCACTGTTGAAACCCCTTCAGAATCAACGGGAACAGTTGCTCGTCCCAATGGCCAGAGATCAGCTCAGGAAATGGCTATTCCTCTTTTTGTTGGAGAATCACGCTTATTAGAATCATGGTTTAGTAAGGTTGAAGCGAAAACTGTTGCACGTTTTTCTAAGCCTACTGATGCCGAATACTTAGCAATTGCACGGTCAGCCGTGGACACAACCAAAGGTGATGCACGTTTTGTTGTTGATGAGAAAGCCATTGTTAGCCTCCAGTCTTGGCCTGAATTTAAGGATTTCTTTCGCCGTCGCTTTGTTAATAAAGGAGACCTTGACCCATATAGGTTAGTCAAGAAAATTGCCAATGCCACCATGCAGCCTGGTGAATCGTTTAATGCGTTTACTAGCCGTCTCGATCAGTATCTGTATGCCTTAGTTTCTGCTATGAATAATTCGACTTGGTTAGATAAAGACAATAATCTGTCCCCTGAGGCTATGGCCAAAATGATAGCATTTGGTACTTTAATGCATTTTGCCCCCGAGCATACAAAACCAATCGTTGAGCAACAAAATTTTGGTGTTAAACATGAAATTGGTGAAGTGTTTGAGGCTATTAACAATGCCGCAGATAAACTAGCTCCCCGAAGTGCTCAACTGTTGCCACCCTCTGATGCTGTAAATGTAGTTACAAGCTCTCAGCATCCTCCCACAAATTCTCAAAACTCTTGGTCGCAGAAGCGTACCCATGCTCGTAGCCCCCAGTCAAATTCGCCGCCTCATAAATTGCCGAAACGCCATAGTCCACAACCATCCACTCCCTCATGTTGGCATTGTGGTAAGAGTAACCACCTTGCAAGGGACTGTTGGTCCGCCCCTAGATCATCACCTCCTAGACAATTCTCTCGGCCCCCTGTCAATCTAATCATTCTAGGCTTCCATATTGCATGTACCATAAACAAGTTGGTCACCACACTGCGGATTGTAGAGCTAGGCAAAGGACATCTCCACCTCGTAACTCCCATGGTCAGTCTTGGCGAGGCTCACAGCGTCCAAGACATTATCAGAACTCTCGTAATTACAACTCCCAGCCCAGCTATAATGCAACTTCAAATTATAATGATCAGTCACAGAATGCTGGAGCTCAGAATGTTCACTCCATGTCGTCGGGAAACCCCCAAGGCCATCCGCTAACCAATTCAAGCTAGCCAATCCTAGTGCCCTCCCTGTGTATTCAGTAGCTACCCAAAATAGATTTGGACACTTGACAGAGGAGGACACTGACTCTAGACCAGTTGTAGATGTTGACGGATCCACAGTAAATTTGACACAAACAAGATGCAGATATCCCAGACAACATAAGTCAAAAGTAGTAACTTGTCCAGTCTCAAGTGATGGTCCCCTTGTCTCAGCCATTGTACATGGTAGAGTTTTAAAAGTTTTTCTTGACTCAGGTGCAAAAATTAATATTGTCAAGCCCTCAGCTCTTAGAGACATTGAAAGTAAGCACCCTACTATTTTAAAACAGTCACACATACCTTTTCTAAGTGGTATTTCAGGAAATAAAGTAAAAGTTCAGGGTGAAATTGACCTCCCACTCAAGTTCAATGATGTCACATTGTCTATAACATGTTTAGTTGTTGACATTATTCATTTTCCTGGAGACATTCTCTTAGGTCTGTACACCATGATTGATGAAAATATTGCATTGTTTCCCCATCGTTGGAACATAAGTATCAAAGACCATGTCATACCCTTGTGTAGCATGTATCGACAGGGCCACGAGTTCAACCTTCAATCAGATTACGTTAATTTTGTTGACACCCGCCTTGCTAGCGTAGGTTTGTCAGATCATTGTCGTGGTAGCATACCCGAGAAAACAGGCACTCGATTGAAGCATAGTAGTTGTGCAGTTGTTAAGGAGAATGAGTATCGGGACTTTCTGGAAGGGGACGCCCTAACGGATTCTCGTTGTCTCGCTCGCCTGGCAGCTTCCATCTCTGAAGTCAGTGGTTCCACGGCTACTGACACTGTGCTACACCCTCATTCTCTCACCAGAATAAGAGTTAAGGTTCAGGGAGTGCCTGAGTTGTCGGATGTGATTGCGGAAAGTGAAACATGTAAAGTGAATGGTACATTTGTTGAACCCTCCTGGCACACAGTGCAGGATGGTACTGTCACATTATTTATCGCAAACACAAGTAATGCCGATATCCATCTCCAGTCTGGTACCCATGTTGTAGATTTTGCCCATTACTCGTTACCGGTGCGAGTTGTGGATGATGTCTCCATGGATCATACTGTTTGTACACTCACACCAGGAGAACAGGGATCTCAGCCAGAGGTGCAAGCGCAACACCTCAGTCCTACTGATTTTCCTGACTCTGTGGCTCAGCTTTTGAAAATTTTGAACAAGAATAGAGCTGTTGTTGCTCTACCAGGAGAAAAATTAGGTCTCACTCCTCTTATTACACATAAAATTCCCCTTGAACAAGGAACTACGCCTATTTATGTACCAGCTTACCGTCTTCCCCATTCTCAGAGAGCAGAAGCAGATAGACTTGTAGAGGAAATGTTACAGAGTGATGTAATTGAATCGAGTAATTCGCCATGGAACGCTCCATTGATTCTTGTACCAAAGCGAGATGGGACTTGGAGACCTGTAATCGATTATGCAAGCTTAACAGAGTAACAATACCTGATCGTTTCCCACTTCCAGTTCTAAATGATTTGTTGCAAAGTATTGGTCGAAACAAAGTATTCTCAACGTTAGATTTGTTGCAGGGATTCTGGCAAATCCCCCTTGATGAGGAAAGTAAACAATTGACAGCCTTTAGTACTCCCAATGGTCATTTTCATTTCAAAAGAATGCCGTTTGGTTTGCGTAGTAGTCCAATAACCTTTTCACGGCTCATGACAAATCTATTTCGTAGATTGATAGGAAGTACTCTTCTAGTTTACCTTGATGATCTCATAATCATGTCGCAAGATGTTCAGACTCATTTCCAGAACCTTGAGAAAGTACTTGCAAAGCTCGCTGAAGCTAATTTAAAAATAAAGCTTGCAAAATGTTCATTTTTAAAGCAAAAGATTAATTTCCTAGGTCATACAGTTACACCTTCAGGTATTACATTGAATGAATCAAAAATTATTGCTGCCCGTGATTTTCCAACACCTCGTACCGCAGAAGCCGTAAGACAGTTCACAGGTCTTGTAGGATTTTATCGTTCATTTATTGCTGGATTCTCTATTATAGCCGCTCCGCTTTACAAGTTGCAAAGAAAAGATGAACCCTTTGTTTGGGGAGAGGCCCAGGATCAGTCATTCAAAAAACTCAAAGCAGCCTTGATTTCGTCACCTGTCCTTAGGTACCCAGATTTTTCTAAACCTTTTACGTTGGTTACAGATGCTAGTGACATAGGTCTAGGTGCTGCATTACTTCAAGCAGAAGGTCACAGAGATCACGCAATAGCTTATGCTAGCCGCACATTATCTAAAGAAGAGAAAAATTATAGTGCAACAGAACGAGAAGCCTTGGCAGTTGTTTGGGCACTTAAACATTTCAAGGATACAATTTATAATTACCCAGTTCATGTTCTTACAGATCACCAACCATTAATTCCCTTGTTCAAAAATAAGAATCCAGTTGGAAAGTTTGCTAGATATTTGCTCACAATTCAAGAATTCAATCCCACATTTGGATATATTCCAGGAAAGCAAAATGTTGTAGCCGATGCGTTTTCTCGACACGTAGCTGCGATTCAGTTAAATTACCCAGCATTAGATGCTACAGTAGTAGAAACGGAACAAAGACAAGACCCCATATGGGCACCCGTCATTAAATTTTTGACTAAGCAAGACACTCGCCCGATTCATAAACCGCCAGTACCATTGAAAGAACTAGTTATGTTGGACAATTTACTGTGTAGAGTAGTAAAGCTAGGGACAGCCCCGAGGAAATGTTGTCAGTTAGTTGTTCCAGCTGTCTTGGTACCAACTGTGTTAAAAATTATCCATGATGCTCCTGCAAGTGCACATCCAGGAAAGGATCGTACACTCCAACAAGGTCGATTGAAATATTTTTGGCCAAAAATGGCTAAGGAGATTGCTCATTATGTTGACAGATGTTTAACTTGTTTACAGCACAAGGGACATGTTTCAGGACCTAATCCAATTCAGGTGTACCCAGCAACTAAAGCTCCTTGGGAACGAATATCGATGGATTTATTGACAAATTTTGCGGAAACAGAGAAAGGGAACAAACATTTGCTTGTAATGGTCGATAATTTTTCACGGTTTTGCGAACTAGTTCCTATCCCGAACAAAACAGCAGAAACCATAGCCAGCGCATTCCATGACCAAATAATTTGTAGATATAGTATGCCTAAAGTAATCCTTTCAGATAATGGTCCAGAATTCAGTAATAGTATTCTAACTAGCTTGTGTGATTTATATAACATAAAAAAATGTAGCATCATGCCTTATCATCCGGCAAGTAATGGACTAGCCGAACGTACTAACAGGAAAGTGTTAGATGCCTTGAGAGTCACGTTGAATTTTGATAACAACAATTGGGATGATTTTATACCCTTAATTCAGTGTGCTATAAATTCTTCAATTAATGTTTCTACTGGTGACACACCTCACGCTATTCTTTATGGTACAGATAAGATCCTCCCTAATGAATTGATTAACGTACCTCCTACTCCCTTATATAACGTAGATGATTTTGTTCAAGTGAAGCGTAGACAAATGCAATTAGTATTCAAGAAAATACGAGAACAACTGTCCAAAGCAACAGCCGAGTTCACTCTAGCAAGGAATGCACGAGCTAAACCCAGTAAAATAACTATTGGATCTGTAGTAATGATACTTAACCAACACAGGTCTGGTCCTATGTACAAGTTAACTAAGAAATTTTTGGGTCCATATAAGGTAATCGAGCTTATTAAAGGTAACAAATACAGACTTAAGAACTTGTTAACAGGAGAGTATATAAATGAACATTTAGACCACATGAAGTTAGCTAAAATGACTGTTGACGAGACTGATGAGGAAGATGACAATGAACTTACCCAGACAGATACTCCTACTCGGACACCACCTTCTGTGGTTGACAGACCACTGGATGTTCAGCAACCCCATACTAGCAATTATAATCTTAGATCTAGACCTCTCGTTTCAACCGTGCACTCACCACATGTCCATTGGCTAGATGTTAACGAGGATATCTCTCAAGATGATAGTTTGTCACATGAAGTTTCATCTGTTCCGGACCTTCAGTCAGAGCCAGAGTTGTATAGTGCTCTGGATGAGCTAGGTGTAGATATCCGCAGAATTTATAATTGAATGCACTCTGCAGTTATTCTGTTTGTTTTTAAAAAAAAAAAAAAAAATTCATTTGCAGTATTTCTACCACATGTATCTTATTATTACCATTATATATAATGTATAGTTTTTCTCAACTTTATTTTGTTATAAATTAGATGCCATTGTTAAGTCTACTACCATTTGTATTTTTACAGTGCTTGTCATAAGAGTTATTATTGTTCTAGCAACCACATTGAGGCCAGTGAATCCTGACTGCTATCACGCAGATGTTAGTCTTCTTGATCCAGGTCTTGTATATAGCTTGTAAATATATTGCACATTATATATATTGTACATTGGTCTTGTAAATATATTGTATATTTCAGTGTCAAAAAAAAAAAAAAAAATCATTATCTATCTTGAAATTCATTTGTGGTTGTTAGGTCAGAACTTTGTTCCATTAATGTAATAATTGTTTAATTTTGTATGGTTTTCAAGCACATGCCATTGACACATGTTAATAATTTTGTTTAGGCAATACCTTGAGTTGTATTGTTCATATCTGATCAGTAGACATCCACATGTTCTTAATACTCTGGTTTAATCAAAGCATTGTTACCATGATTTTCACCTATTATGATGATTTTTTTTTTTTTGGTGCATATGCCGAGTTGTTAGTATTACGCACACCTGATCTTCTTTCAATGTTTTATTATGCAAATTTCACATGTAAGCCATTATTGAATGCCACCGAGGTCCTTTCAGTATCATTGTAACTATATAGCTAGCCAGAGCTTGTCGACAAGGGACGTCGACTTGGTAGCGTGTCCGAGCGGTGTTATACTCAAATTCTGTCAGTTGAAATGTAACCAATCACAGGCAAGTAGGCCTCTGACGTCATGCCAGACAGAGGAGCATCAAGCCATGCTCCCAGCAGCCTCAGTTATCCTCACAGACTCAGAGTAGAAGGACCTCGGCTAGGCAGATATATACCTTGCTATCTCGGTCAATAAATATATACAGAAGCGACTACTGTGTCTACATTCTACCCGAACAAGGCAAACGAATA
>NW_025554489.1:0-10105 GCF_020424385.1 Procambarus clarkii
TCCTCCTAAGGTTTCCCAACGTCAAGAAAACGGTCAATTTAAAGTGTCCTCTCCTAACCTACCAGAGGACCCAAAACAGAAAACGGGACAGTACGTCACTTTCGCGAGCAGCTTCCATTTTCTAGTACGACAATTTTTGACCTTATGTAACGCATACGAGCGAAATGCGACGTTCTTTGTAGGAGGACAGGTTGTAGGAGGACAGGTTGTAGGAGGACAGGTTGTAGGAGGACAGGTTGTAGGAGGACAGGTTGTAGGAGGACAGGTTGTAGGAGGACAGGTTGTAGGAGGACAGGTTGTAGGAGGACAGGTTGTAGGAGGACAGGTTGTAGGAGGACAGGTTGTAGGAGGACAGGTTGTGGGAGGACAGGTTGTAGGAGGACAGGTTGTAGGAGGACAGGTTGTAGGAGGACAGGTTGTGGGAGGACAGGTTGTAGGAGGACAGGTTGTAGGAGGACAGGTTGTAGGAGGACAGGTTGTGGGAGGACAGGTTGTAGGAGGACAGGTTGTAGGAGGAGGTTGTAGGAGGACAGGTTGTAGGAGGACAGGTTGTAGGAGGACAGGTTGTAGGAGGACAGGTTGTAGGAGGACAGGTTGTAGGAGGACAGGTTGTGTAGGAGGACAGGTTGTGGGAGGACAGGTTGTAGGAGGACAGGTTGTAGGAGGACAGGTTGTAGGAGGACAGGTGGGAGGACAGGTTGTGGGAGGACAGGTTGTGTTGTAGGAGGACAGGTTGTGGGAGGACAGGTTGTAGGAGGACAGGTTGTAGGAGGACAGGTTGTAGGAGGACAGGTTGTAGGAGGACAGGTTGTAGGAGGACAGGTTGTTGTTGTAGGAGGACAGGTTGTGGGAGGACAGGTTGTAGGAGGAGGACAGGTTGTGTAGGAGGACAGGTTGTAGGAGGACAGGTTGTGGGAGGACAGGTTGTAGGAGGACAGGTTGTGTGTAGGAGGACAGGTTGTAGGAGGACAGGGAGGACAGGTTGTAGGAGGACAGGTTGTAGGAGGACAGGTTGTAGGAGGACAGGTTGTAGGAGGACAGGTTGTGTGTAGGAGGACAGGTTGTAGGAGGACAGGTTGTAGGAGGACAGGTTGTAGGAGGACAGGTGTAGGAGGACAGGTTGTAGGAGGACAGGTTGTAGGAGGACAGGTTTGTGTAGGAGGACAGGTTGTAGGAGGACAGGTTGTGGGAGGACAGGTTGTAGGAGGACAGGTTGTAGGAGGACAGGTTGTAGGAGAGGTTGTAGGAGGACAGGTTGTAGGATTGCTGGTTGTAGGTGGGACAGGTTGTGGGAGGACAGGTTGTAGGAGGACAGGTTGTGGGAGGACAGGTTGTAGGAGGACAGGTTGTGTAGGAGGACAGGTTGTGTAGGAGGACAGGTTGTAGGAGGACAGGGAGGACAGGTTGTAGGGAGGACAGGTTGTAGGGAGGACAGGTTGTAGGAGGACAGGTTGTAGGAGGACAGGTTGTAGGGAGGACAGGTTGTGGGAGGACAGGTTGTAGGAGGACAGGTTGTAGGAGGACAGGTTGTGGGAGGACAGGTTTGTGTAGGAGGACAGGTTGTGTTGTAGGAGGACAGGTTGTGGGAGGACAGGTTGTAGGAGGACAGGTTGTGTAGGAGGACAGGTGTAGGAGGACAGGTTGTAGGAGGACAGGTTGTAGGAGGACAGGGAGGACAGGTTGTGTAGGAGGACAGGTTGTGGGAGGACAGGTTGTAGGAGGACAGGTTGTAGGAGGACAGGTTGTAGGAGGACAGGTTGTAGGAGGACAGGTGTAGGAGGACAGGTTGTAGGAGGACAGGTTGTAGGAGGACAGGTTGTAGGAGGACAGGTTGTGGGAGGACAGGAGGACAGGTTGTTGTAGGAGGACAGGTTGTGTTGTAGGAGGACAGGAGGACAGGTTGTGGGAGGACAGGTTGTAGGAGGACAGGTTGTAGGAGGACAGGTTGTAGGAGGACAGGTTGTAGGAGGACAGGTTGTAGGAGGACAGGTTGTAGGAGGACAGGTTGTGGAGGACAGGTGTGGGAGGACAGGTTGTAGGAGGACAGGTTGTAGGAGGACAGGTTGTGGGAGGACAGGTTGTAGGAGGACAGGTCAGGGAGGACAGGTTGTAGGAGGACAGGTTGTAGGAGGACAGGTTGTGTAGGAGGACAGGTTGTAGGAGGACAGGTTGTAGGAGGACAGGTTGTAGGAGGACAGGTTGTAGGAGGACAGGTTGTAGGAGGACAGGTTTGTGTAGGAGGACAGGGAGGACAGGTTGTAGGAGGACAGGAGGACAGGTTGTAGGAGGACAGGTTGTAGGAGGACAGGTTGTAGGAGGACAGGAGGACAGGTTGTAGGAGGACAGGTTGTAGGAGGACAGGTTGTAGGAGGACAGGTTGTAGGAGGACAGGTTGTAGGAGGACAGGTTGTAGGAGGACAGGTTGTGTAGGAGGACAGGTTGAGGACAGGTTGTAGGAGGACAGGAGGACAGGTTGTGGGAGGACAGGTTGTAGGAGGACAGGTTGTAGGAGGACAGGTTGTAGGAGGACAGGAGGACAGGTTGTAGGAGGACAGGTTGTGGGAGGACAGGTTGTAGGAGGACAGGTTGTAGGAGGACAGGTTGTGGGAGGGGAGGACAGGTTGTAGGAGGACAGGTTGTAGGAGGACAGGTTGTAGGAGGACAGGTTGTAGGAGGACAGGTTGTAGGAGGACAGGTTGTGGGAGGACAGGTTGTAGGAGGACAGGTTGTGGGAGGACAGGAGGACAGGTTGTGGGAGGACAGGTTGTAGGAGGACAGGTTGTAGGAGGACAGGTTGTAGGAGGACAGGTTGTAGGAGGACAGGTTGTAGGAGGACAGGCTGTAGGAGGAGGACAGGTTGTAGGAGGACAGGTTGAAGGAGGACAGGTTGTAGGAGGACAGGTTGTAGGAGGACAGGTTGTAGGAGGACAGGTTGTAGGAGGACAGGTTGTAGGAGGACAGGTTGTAGGAGGACAGGTTGTAGGAGGACAGGTTGAAGGAGGACAGGTTGTAGGAGGACAGGTTGTAGGAGGACAGGTTGTAGGAGGACAGGTTGTAGGAGGACAGGTTGTAGGAGGACAGGTTGTAGGAGGACAGGTTGTGGGAGGACAGGTTGTAGGAGGACAGGTTGTAGGAGGACAGGTTGTAGGAGGACAGGTTGTAGGAGGACAGGTTGTAGGAGGACAGGTTGTAGGAGGACAGGTTGTAGGAGGACAGGGAGGACAGGTTGTGGGAGGACAGGTTGTAGGAGGACAGGTTGTAGGAGGACAGGTTGTAGGAGGACAGGAGGACAGGTTGTAGGAGGACAGGTTGTAGGAGGACAGGTTGTGGGAGGACAGGTTGTAGGAGGACAGGTTGTAGGAGGACAGGTTGTAGGAGGACAGGTTGTAGGAGGACAGGTTGTAGGAGGACAGGTTGTAGGAGGACAGGTTGTAGGAGGACAGGTTGTAGGAGGACAGGTTGTAGGAGGACAGGTTGTGTAGGAGGACAGGTTGTAGGAGGACAGGTTGTAGGAGGACAGGTTGTAGGAGGACAGGAGGACAGGTTGTAGGAGGACAGGTTGTAGGAGGAGGACAGGTTGTAGGAGGACAGGTTGTAGGAGGACAGGTTGTAGGAGGACAGGTTGTAGGAGGACAGGTTGTAGGAGGACAGGTTGTAGGAGGACAGGTTGTTGGAGGACAGGTTGTAGGAGGACAGGTTGTAGGAGGACAGGTTGTAGGACAGGTTGTAGGAGGACAGGTTGTAGGAGGACAGGTTGTGGGAGGACAGGTTGTGGGAGGACAGGTTGTAGGAGGACAGGTTGTAGGAGGACAGGTTGTAGGAGGACAGGTTGTAGGAGGACAGGTTGTAGGAGGACAGGTTGTAGGAGGACAGGTTGTAGGAGGACAGGTTGTAGGAGGACAGGTTGTAGGAGGACAGGTTGTAGGAGGACAGGTTGTAGGAGGACAGGTTGTAGGAGGACAGGTTGTAGGAGGACAGGTTGTAGGAGGACAGGTTGTAGGAGGACAGGTTGTAGGAGGACAGGTTGTAGGAGGACAGGTTGTAGGAGGACAGGTTGTAGGAGGACAGGTTGTAGGAGGACAGGTTGTAGGAGGACAGGTTGTAGGAGGACAGGTTGTAGGAGGACAGGTTGTAGGAGGACAGGTTGTAGGAGGACAGGGTAGGAGGACAGGTTGTAGGAGGACAGGTTGTAGGAGGACAGGTTGTAGGAGGACAGGTTGTAGGAGGACAGGTTGTAGGAGGACAGGTTGTAGGAGGAGGAGGACAGGTTGTAGGAGGACAGGTTGTAGGAGGACAGGTTGTAGGAGGACAGGTTGTAGGAGGACAGGTTGTAGGAGGACAGGTTGTAGGAGGACAGGTTGTAGGAGGACAGGTTGTAGGAGGACAGGTTGTAGGAGGACAGGTTGTAGGAGGACAGGTTGTAGGAGGACAGGTTGTAGGAGGACAGGTTGTAGGAGGACAGGTTGTAGGAGGACAGGTTGTAGGAGGACAGGTTGTAGGAGGACAGGTTGTAGGAGGACAGGTTGTGTAGGAGGACAGGTTGTAGGAGGACAGGTTGTAGGAGGACAGGTTGTAGGAGGACAGGTTGTAGGAGGACAGGTTGTAGGAGGACAGGTTGTAGGAGGACAGGTTGTAGGAGGACAGGTTGTAGGAGGACAGGTTGTAGGAGGACAGGTTGTGGGAGGACAGGTTGTAGGAGGACAGGTTGTAGGAGGACAGGTTGTAGGAGGACAGGTTGTAGGAGGACAGGTTGTAGGAGGACAGGTTGTAGGAGGACAGGTTGTAGGAGGACAGGTTGTAGGAGGACAGGTTGTAGGAGGACAGGTTGTAGGAGGACAGGTTGTAGGAGGACAGGTTGTAGGAGGACAGGTTGTAGGAGGACAGGTTGTAGGAGGACAGGTTGTAGGAGGACAGGTTGTAGGAGGACAGGTTGTAGGAGGACAGGTTGTAGGAGGACAGGTTGTAGGAGGACAGGTTGTAGGAGGACAGGTTGTAGGAGGACAGGTTGTAGGAGGACAGGTTGTAGGAGGACAGGTTGTAGGAGGACAGGTTGTGGGAGGACAGGTTGTAGGAGGACAGGTTGTAGGAGGACAGGTTGTAGGAGGACAGGTTGTAGGAGGACAGGTTGTAGGAGGACAGGTGTAGGAGGACAGGTAGGAGGACAGGTTGTAGGAGGACAGGTTGTAGGAGGACAGGTTGTAGGAGGACAGGTTGTAGGAGGACAGGTTGTAGGAGGACAGGTTGTAGGAGGACAGGTTGTAGGAGGACAGGTTGTAGGAGGACAGGTTGTAGGAGGACAGGTTGTAGGAGGACAGGTTGTAGGAGGACAGGTTGTAGGAGGACAGGTTGTAGGAGGACAGGTTGTAGGAGGACAGGTTGTAGGAGGACAGGTTGTAGGAGGACAGGTTGTAGGAGGACAGGTTGTAGGAGGACAGGTTGTAGGAGGACAGGTTGTAGGAGGACAGGTTGTAGGAGGACAGGTTGTAGGAGGACAGGTTGTAGGAGGACAGGTTGTAGGAGGACAGGTTGTAGGAGGACAGGTTGTAGGAGGACAGGTTGTAGGAGGACAGGTTGTAGGAGGACAGGTTGTAGGAGGACAGGTTGTAGGAGGACAGGTTGTAGGAGGACAGGTTGTAGGAGGACAGGTTGTAGGAGGACAGGTTGTAGGAGGACAGGTTGTAGGAGGACAGGTTGTAGGAGGACAGGTTGTAGGAGGACAGGTTGTAGGAGGACAGGTTGTAGGAGGACAGGTTGTAGGAGGACAGGTTGTAGGAGGACAGGTTGTAGGAGGACAGGTTGTAGGAGGACAGGTTGTAGGAGGACAGGTTGTAGGAGGACAGGTTGTAGGAGGACAGGTTGTAGGAGGACAGGTTGTAGGAGGACAGGTTGTAGGAGGACAGGTTGTAGGAGGACAGGACAGGTTGTAGGAGGACAGGTTGTAGGAGGACAGGTTGTAGGAGGACAGGTTGTAGGAGGACAGGTTGTAGGAGGACAGGTTGTAGGAGGACAGGTTGTAGGAGGACAGGTTGTAGGAGGACAGGTTGTAGGAGGACAGGTTGTAGGAGGACAGGTTGTAGGAGGACAGGTTGACAGGTTGTAGGAGGACAGGTTGTAGGAGGACAGGTTGTAGGAGGACAGGTTGTAGGAGGACAGGTTGTAGGAGGACAGGTTGTAGGAGGACAGGTTGTAGGAGGACAGGTTGTAGGAGGACAGGTTGTAGGAGGACAGGTTGTGGGAGGACAGGTTGTGGGAGGACAGGTTGTAGGAGGACAGGTTGTAGGAGGACAGGTTGTAGGAGGACAGGTTGTGGGAGGACAGGTTGTAGGAGGACAGGTTGTAGGAGGACAGGTTGTAGGAGGACAGGTTGTAGGAGGACAGGTTGTAGGAGGACAGGTTGTAGGAGGACAGGTTGTAGGAGGACAGGTTGTAGGAGGACAGGTTGTAGGAGGACAGGTTGTAGGAGGACAGGTTGTAGGAGGACAGGTTGTAGGAGGACAGGTTGTAGGAGGACAGGTTGTAGGAGGACAGGTTGTAGGAGGACAGGTTGTAGGAGGACAGGTTGTAGGAGGACAGGTTGTAGGAGGACAGGTTGTGGGAGGACAGGTTGTGGGAGGACAGGTTGTAGGAGGACAGGTTGTAGGAGGACAGGTTGTAGGAGGACAGGTTGTAGGAGGACAGGTTGTAGGAGGACAGGTTGTAGGAGGTCAGGTTGTAGGAGGACAGGTTGTAGGAGGACAGGTTGTAGGAGGACAGGTTGTAGGAGGACAGGTTGTAGGAGGACAGGTTGTAGGAGGACAGGTTGTAGGAGGACAGGTTGTAGGAGGACAGGTTGTAGGAGGACAGGTTGTAGGAGGACAGGTTGTAGGAGGACAGGTTGTAGGAGGACAGGTTGTAGGGAGGACAGGTTGTAGGAGGACAGGTTGTAGGAGGACAGGTTGTAGGAGGACAGGTTGTAGGAGGACAGGTTGTAGGAGGACAGGTTGTAGGAGGACAGGTTGTAGGAGGACAGGTTGTAGGAGGACAGGTTGTAGGAGGACAGGTTGTAGGAGGACAGGTTGTAGGAGGACAGGTTGTAGGAGGACAGGTTGTGGGAGGACAGGTTGTAGGAGGACAGGTTGTAGGAGGACAGGTTGTAGGAGGACAGGTTGTAGGAGGACAGGTTGTAGGAGGACAGGTTGTAGGAGGACAGGTTGTAGGAGGACAGGTTGTAGGAGGACAGGAGGACAGGTTGTAGGAGGACAGGTTGTAGGAGGACAGGTTGTAGGAGGACAGGTTGTGGGAGGACAGGTTGTAGGAGGACAGGTTGTAGGAGGACAGGTTGTAGGAGGACAGGTTGTAGGAGGACAGGTTGTAGGAGGACAGGTTGTAGGAGGACAGGTTGTAGGAGGACAGGTTGTAGGAGGACAGGTTGTAGGAGGACAGGTCAGGTTGTAGGAGGACAGGTTGTAGGAGGACAGGTTGTAGGAGGACAGGTTGTAGGAGGACAGGTTGTGGGAGGACAGGTTGTTGTAGGAGGACAGGTTGTAGGAGGACAGGTTGTAGGAGGACAGGTTGTAGGAGGACAGGTTGTAGGAGGACAGGTTGTAGGAGGGAGGACAGGTTGTGGGAGGACAGGTTGTGTAGGAGGACAGGTTGTAGGAGGACAGGTTGTGGGAGGACAGGTTGTGGGAGGACAGGTTGTGGGAGGACAGGTTGTAGGAGGACAGGTTGTGGGAGGACAGGTTGTAGGAGGACAGGTTGTAGGAGGACAGGTTGTAGGAGGACAGGTTGTAGGAGGAGGACAGGTTGTGGGAGGACAGGTTGTAGGAGGACAGGTTGTAGGAGGACAGGTTGTGGGAGGACAGGTTGTAGGAGGACAGGTTGTAGGAGGACAGGTTGTAGGAGGACAGGTTGTGGGAGGACAGGTTGTAGGAGGACAGGTTGTAGGAGGACAGGTTGTAGGAGGACAGGTTGTGGGAGGACAGGTTGTGGGAGGACAGGTTGTGGGAGGACAGGTTGTAGGAGGACAGGTTGTAGGAGGACAGGTTGTAGGAGGACAGGTTGTAGGAGGACAGGTTGTAGGGAGGACAGGTTGTAGGGAGGACAGGTTGTAGGAGGACAGGTTGTAGGAGGACAGGTTGTAGGAGGACAGGTTGTAGGGAGGACAGGTTGTGGGAGGACAGGTTGTAGGAGGACAGGTTGTAGGAGGACAGGTTGTAGGAGGACAGGTTGTAGGAGGACAGGTTGTAGGAGGACAGGTTGTAGGAGGACAGGTTGTAGGAGGACAGGTTGTAGGAGGACAGGTTGTAGGAGGACAGGTTGTAGGAGGACAGGTTGTAGGAGGACAGGTTGTAGGAGGACAGGTTGTAGGAGGACAGGTTGTAGGAGGACAGGTTGTAGGAGGACAGGTTGTAGGAGGACAGGTTGTAGGAGGACAGGTTGTAGGAGGACAGGTTGTAGGAGGACAGGTTGTAGGAGGACAGGTGTAGGAGGACAGGTTGTGGGAGGACAGGTTGTAGGAGGACAGGTTGTAGGAGGACAGGTTGTAGGAGGACAGGTTGTAGGAGGACAGGTTGTAGGAGGACAGGTTGTAGGAGGACAGGTTGTAGGAGGACAGGTTGTAGGAGGACAGGTTGTGGGAGGACAGGTTGTAGGAGGACAGGTTGTAGGAGGACAGGTTGTAGGAGGACAGGTTGTAGGAGGACAGGTTGTGGGAGGACAGGTTGTAGGAGGACAGGTTGTGGGAGGACAGGTTGTAGGAGGACAGGTTGTAGGAGGACAGGTTGTAGGAGGACAGGTTGTAGGAGGACAGGTTGTAGGAGGACAGGTTGTAGGAGGACAGGTTGTAGGAGGACAGGTTGTAGGAGGACAGGTTGTAGGAGGACAGGTTGTAGGAGGACAGGTTGTGGGAGGACAGGTTGTAGGAGGACAGGTTGTAGGAGGACAGGTTGTAGGAGGACAGGTTGTAGGAGGACAGGTTGTAGGAGGACAGGTTGTAGGAGGACAGGTTGTGGGAGGACAGGTTGTAGGAGGACAGGTTGTAGGAGGACAGGTTGTAGGAGGACAGGTTGTAGGAGGACAGGTTGTGGGAGGACAGGTTGTGGGAGGACAGGTTGTAGGAGGACAGGTTGTAGGAGGACAGGTTGTAGGAGGACAGGTTGTAGGAGGACAGGTTGTAGGAGGACAGGTTGTAGGAGGACAGGTTGTGGGAGGACAGGTTGTAGGAGGACAGGTTGTAGGAGGACAGGTTGTAGGAGGACAGGTTGTGGGAGGACAGGTTGTGGGAGGACAGGTTGTAGGAGGACAGGTTGTAGGAGGACAGGTTGTGGGAGGACAGGTTGTAGGAGGACAGGTTGTAGGAGGACAGGTTGTAGGAGGACAGGTTGTAGGAGGACAGGTTGTGGGAGGACAGGTTGTGGGAGGACAGGTTGTAGGAGGACAGGTTGTAGGAGGACAGGTTGTGGGAGGACAGGTTGTGGGAGGACAGGTTGTAGGAGGACAGGTTGTAGGAGGACAGGTTGTAGGAGGACAGGTTGTGGGAGGACAGGTTGTAGGAGGACAGGTTGTAGGAGGACAGGTTGTAGGAGGACAGGTTGTAGGAGGACAGGTTGTGGGAGGACAGGTGTAGGAGGGACAGGTTGTAGGAGGACAGGTTGTAGGAGGACAGGTTGTAGGAGGACAGGTTGTAGGAGGACAGGTTGTAGGAGGACAGGTTGTGGGAGGACAGGTTGTAGGAGGACAGGTTGTAGGAGGACAGGTTGTAGGAGGACAGGTTGTGGGAGGACAGGAGGACAGGTTGTAGGAGGACAGGTTGTAGGAGGACAGGTTGTAGGAGGACAGGTTGTAGGACAGGTTGTAGGAGGACAGGTTTGGGAGGACAGGTTGTAGGAGGACAGGTTGTAGGAGGACAGGTTGTAGGAGGACAGGTTGTGGGAGGACAGGTTGTGGGAGGACAGGTTGTAGGAGGACAGGTTGTAGGCAGGACAGGTTGTAGGAGGACAGGTTGTAGGAGGACAGGTTGTGGGAGGACAGGTTGTAGGAGGACAGGTTGTAGGAGGACAGGTTGTAGGAGGACAGGTTGTAGGAGGACAGGTTGTAGGAGGACAGGTTGTAGGAGGACAGGTTG
>NW_025554490.1:0-14381 GCF_020424385.1 Procambarus clarkii
ATGGTACCCTAGCTGGTTCCCAAGACTCCCTCCTGGAGGACATCAGAAAAATCCAGGAGCAAGGTGCAGTTTTAGGCCTCACCCTGAACCCTTCTAAATGTGAAATAATATGTTCCATCCAGGGCATCGTAGAGAGAATAGAGGGTCTTCTGCCAAATATCCATAAAACTAAACCTGAAGACAGCACACTCCTAAGAGCTCCCCTGGGGTTGAAAGCCATCGATGAGGTCCTTGATAAGAAAATCGCCGACCTTAAGAGGATGGATGGGAGGATTGGGGATATTGATGCTCATGATGCACTCTACCTCATCACCAGATGTCTGTCCCTCCCCAGGTTAACCTACTTTCTGAGGTGTTCACCTTCTTACAGTTGCCAAAAACTAAGTGAGTATGACCGGTTACTGAAATCAATGCTAGAAAAAGCCCTTAACCTCTCTCTCGATGACCTACAGTGGAAACAAGCCTCTCTTCCCGTAAGACTTGGGGGCCTCGGAGTTCGAACAGCAACGCAAATCGCTGTTCCAGCCTTCCTGTCCTCCTTATCAGCATCCGACGACCTTATGAAGGAAATTCTACCTGCCCACTTACATCAGCTGGCAGGTGTACATGATCCCAATTTTACACACTGTGCCACAGAGTGGGCCTCTCGTGCAGGCCAATCACCTCAACCACCATCCCCAAAAGCCCACAAGCAATCCAGCTGGGATGGCCCCATTGTAGACCAAGTTGCTGCAGAGTGCTTGGGTGCTGCAACAACACAACACGACATTGCTCGCCTCACAGCAGTAGCAGCACCACATGCAGGGGATTTCCTGTTAGCAACCCCAATGTCGGCAACTGGCACGCGTCTCACACCACACGCCCTCCGAATTGCTGTGGCCCTCCGCCTTGCTGCCCCAATCCACACCAGATATAGGTGTATTTGCGGCGAGGTGGTGGCTGACAGGTATGGCCACCATGGCCTACTCTGCCAAAGCACAGGGGGATGGCACTCGAGGCACAGTGAAGTTAACGACATCATCAAGAGGAGCCTCACCACAGCTGGATGCCCAGCTGAAAGAGAGCCCCGTTACCTAACGCCCCGTAACTCTGATGCTCTTATTGGTCGCCCGGATAGAATCACAGTGAACCCCTGGAAGAATAGCAAGCAGTTTGTATGGGACTACACGTGCGTATCAACCCTGGCTAACACCTACATTAACCTCAGTGTTGCACAACCAGGTGGCGCTGCCACCCACAGGGAAGCAGCCAAATCCCGTAAGTATAGAGAACTGGATCACCACTACAATTTTGTCCCCATTGCTTCTGAGACACTCGGCGCCTGGGGTAAAAGTGCTACCAGTTTTTTTAAGGAACTGGGGTCTAGGCTCATTGAAATAACAAGGGACCCAAGAGCTGCAAGCTTTCTTTTCCAACGCCTCAGTGTGGCGATACAGAGGGGATATGCGCACTGCATCCAGGGTTCCTGCCCGCCATCTGAAGAGCTGGAGGAACTCGACAACCTATGATAACCATCTTTGTAACCTATATGTAACTCCTTTTTTGTAACAAAGTTCAAATAAAGTAAATATATATGTGTACATACAAAAGAATGAGGGTGGTAGAGAAGATAATATTAGTGTTCAGTGAGAAACCACAAGGTCTCCTCTGAATACTTTTTATTTTCTTCTCCGAGGCTATGGGTCCCCACATTGGCACCAGATATATATATATATATATATATATATATATATATATATATATATATATATATATATATATATATATATATATATATATATATATATATATATATATATATATATGTCGTACCTAGAAGCCAGAACGCACTTCTCAGCCTACTATGCAAGGCCCGATTTGCCTATTAAGCCAAGTTTTCGTGAATTAATTGTGTTTCGACTACCTAACCTACCTAACCTAACCTAACCTAACTTTTTCGGTTACCTAACCTAACCTAACCTATAGAGATAGGTTAGGTTAGGTTAGGTAGGGTTGGTTAGGTTCAGTCATATATCTACGTTAATTTTAACTCCAATAAAAAAAATTGACCTCATACATAATGAAATGGGTAGCTTTATCATTTCATAAGAAAAAAATTAGAGAAAATATATTAATTCAGGAAAACTTGGCTTATTAGGCAAATCGGGCCTTGCATAGTAGGCCGAGAAGTGCATTCTGGCTACTAGGTACGACATATATATATATATATATATATATATATATATATATATATATATATTATATATATATATATATATATATATATATATATGTCGTACCTAGTAGCCAGAACGCACTTCTCAGCCTACTATACAAGGCCCGATTTGCCTAATAAGCCAAGTTTTCATGAATTAATTGTTTTTCGACTACCTAACCTAACTTTTTCGGCTGCCTAACCGAACCTAACCTATGAAGATTGGTTAGGTTAGGTTAGGTAGGGTTGGTTAGGTTCGGTCATATATCTACATTAGTTTTAACTAAAATTTAAAAAATTAACTCATACATAATTAAATGGTTAGCATTATCATTTCATAAGAAATATAAATTAGAAAAATATATAAATTCATTAAAACTTGGCTTGTTAGGCAAGTAGAGCCTTGCATAGTAGGCCTAGTACTGAGTTCTGGCTACTAGGTACAACATATATATATATATATATATATATATATATATATATATATATATATATATATATATATATATATATATATATATATATATGTGGTTATACAGAGGGGAAATGCGTGGCTCAGTGTGGCTCAGTGTGGCTATACAGAGGGGAAATGCGCACTGCATCCAGGGTTCCTGCCCACCATCTGAGGAGCTGGAGGAACTCGACAACCTATGATAACCATCTTTGTAACCCATATGTAACTCCTTTTTTGTAACAAAGTTCAAATAAAGTAAATATATATGTGTACATACAATAGAATGGGGGTGGTAGGAGAAGATTATATTAGTGTTCAGTGAGAAACCACAAGGTCTCCTCTGAATACTTTTTATTTTCTTCTCCGAGGCTATGGGTCCCCACATTGGCACCAGAGGTGGTACCCCCCCAAAAAAAAAAAAAATATATATATATATATATATATATATATATATATATATATATATATATATATATATATATATATATATATATATAATATATATATATATATATATATATATATATATATATATATATATATATATATATATATATATATATATATATATATATATATATATATATATATATGACTGAAAACTCACACCCCAAAAGTGACTCGAACCCATACTGCCAGGAGCAACGCAACTGGTATCTACAGGACGCCTTAATCTGCTTGACCATCACGACCGGACATAAGTAAGTGATAGCCAAAGCTATTTGAACCACTTCCCCGCCGGCACTCGGATGGTAATCTTTGGCATAGCATTGCTCCTGGCAGTATGGGTTCGAGTCACATCAGGGGTGATAGTATTCCGTCGCATATAGTGCTGGGGACCATTCAGGCTTGTTCACATTTCTGTTCCTCACGTGTGCCCCAAAGAATAAGGTGATTTGATAAAATGCTATGCCCAAGATTACCATCCGAGTGCCGGCGAGGAAGTGGTTCAAATAGCTTCAGCTATTACTTCCTTATGTCCGGTCATGATGGTCAAGTGGATTAAGGCGTCCTGTAGATACCAGTTGCGTTGCTCCTGGCAGTATGGGTTCGAGTCACATCTGGGGTGATAGTTTTCCGTCGCATATAGTCCTGGGGACCATTCAGGCTTGTTCGCATATATATATATATATATATATATATATATATATATATATATATATATATATATATATATATATATATATATATATATATATATATATATTCCCTTCATTCTTTTTCAATGTGTTGTATGCAATTATATGATTATACATTGTTCTGTTGTGAACATCATATACAGTGCCTCAGGATGTACATTCCCACAACAGTTAACTTACTTCCGGGTCCTACTTACTGTTAGGTCCTACTTACTGCTAGGTCCTACTTACTGCTAGGTGAACAGCAGTTTACCAAGCAGTGAACACCACCAGCCAGCCAGGCACCGTTGTTGCCATGGTAAATGGTGAGGCTCCAGACATGATTTTTGTACAAGGATTAGGCTACAGGAAAGATACAAAATACATGAGAAGCCCATATTATGCATGAAGTGTTCTCGTTGGGGACATTTGGCTTGGAAATGCCAGTTTGACCCCAGGTGTCAGTATTGTGGTAAGAAACAAGACTCGCGCGAGTATAGAGTCAAGATTGAACAAGGTGAAAAATTCGTCCTATCTTGTTGCAATTGTCGAGGTAGCCACAATGCTGGTTCCTAACTATGCCCCAAAAAGCCTCATCTGAGAGACTCTAGGACGGGTCCTACAAGCAGGATAGATGAATCCTCAAAGGAAGAAAATATTGTGCAGCAGGAACACGGAGGAAAGTTGAAAAAAATGAAACCTTGTGGGTTTCAGGACAATATAGTATAATGTAGAATATCATGACAGCTGTTACGGAGCTGTTTCCAGGGGGGAGGGGTGGGGGAGGACACATTAGTTAATTAGTAGTTAGTTATAGTTGATTGATTGACAGTTGAGATGCGGGCCAAAAGAGCAGAGCTCAACCCCCTGCAAGAACAATTAGGTGAATACAGTGGTCAGTTCTTGCACTGGTGATGTTCATTGTTTACATAAATGATCTACCAGATGGAATACAGAATTATATGAACATGTTTGCTGATGATGCTAAGATAATAAGAAGGATAAGAAACTTAGATGATTGTCATGCCCTTCAAGAAGACCTGGACAAAATAAGTATATGGAGCACCACTTGGCAAATGGAATTTTATCTGAATAAATGCCATGTTATGGAATGTGGAATAGGAGAACATAGACCCCACACAACCTATAAATTATATGAGAAATCTTTACGGAATTCTGATGAAGAAAGAGATGTAGGAGGGGGGGGGGGGTTCTAGATAGAAAACTATAACCTGAAGCCCACATAAAGAACGTTGTGCGAGGAGCCTATGATACGCTTTCTAACTTCAGAATTGCTTTTAAATACATGGATGGCGAAATACTAAAGAAATTGTTCACGACTTTTGTTAGACCAACACTAGAATATGCAGCGGTTGTGTGGTGCCCATATCTTAAGAAGCACATAAAAAACTGGAAAAGGTGCAAAAACATGCTACTAAGTGGCTCCCAAACTGAAGGGCAAGAGCTACGAGGAGAGATTAGAGGCATTACATATGCCAAAACTAGAAGACAGAAGACGAAGAGGTGACATGATCACTACGTACAAAATAGTAACAGGAAATGACAAAATTGATAGGGAAGATTTCCTGAGACCTGGAACTTCAAGAACAAGAGGTCATAGATTTAAACTAACTAAACAAAGATGCCGAAGAAATATAAGAAAATTCACTTTCGCAAATAGAGTGGTAGACGGTTGGAACAATTTAAGCGAGAAGGTGGTGGAGGCCAAAACTGTCAGAAGTTTTAAAGCGTTATATGACAAAGAGTGCCGGGTAGACGGGACACCACGAGCGTAGCTCTCATCCTGTAACTACTCTTAGGTAATTACACACACACACTGTTGAGAGGCGGGCCGAAAGAGCAGAGCTCAACCCCTGCAAGCATAACTAGGTGAATACTCTCTCACTCTCTCACCACCCACATACAACACCCACATATGTGTTGTATGTGGATGCTGAAGTTCAGTCTCTTGTCAATGTATAGGTCAAGGAACTTTCCATAATCTTTATTGCTAATGTTAACAATGTCTATCTGAAGTTGAATTTGGTTTCAGGATTTACTTCCAAACCAAATGTAGTCGGTCTTTTCTATGTTTAGTGTGAGTTTGTTGGTTTACATCTATGAGTGGACTTTTCTAATTTGTTATTTTCATTATTATTTAGTGTGTTTGGGTTGGGGTCTGAATAGATGAAAGTAGTATCGTCAGCACTTATCATTACACTTACCGGAAGTATCTAAGTATTTATTTATTTATTTATTTATTTATTTATTTATTTATTTATTTATTTATTTATTTATTTATTTATTTATTTATTTATTTATTTATTTATTTATTTATTTATGCATATACAAGAATGTACATAAGGAATGTGAGGATACAAATATGGTAATTACAGTCTTGTAAAGCCACTAGCACGCGCAGCGTTTCGGGCAGGTCCTTAATCTAAGAAAATTTTAAGGAGGTAAATACTTGCAAATTTATAGACAAAAAAATGATAACAGTTACATGAAATGAAAAAAAGAAGATGAGAGAAAATTGTAGGTACAGTATATTAAAGCACATAGGTAGCTGAGATTGATTGCAATGACAGCTTGAATGGTAGTTGACAAAAATTGGTAGGCACAATACAGCAGAGACAATATAAGATTGATTGCAATGACAACTTGAATGGTAGTTGACAAAAATTGGTAGTCACAATACAGCATATGGCTAGCACATAAAAGAAGACAGCAATGAACACAATGATAAGGTTGTTTGATATTACATAAAAATTAGGAGATTGGGTAACACTAGGTACAGAGCAAATTTAAAGCTCAGTGTAGGAAACTAAGAAGATGAAGTTAGGTACTTTTTGGTTTTGCTTTTAAATAAGGCAAAAGTTTTACAGTTTTTCAATTCACTAGGGAGTGAGTTCCATAGACTAGGTCCCTTAATTTGCATAGAGTGTTTACACAGATTAAGTTTGACCCTGGGGATATCAAAGAGATATTTATTTCTGGTGTGGTGATAATGGGTCCTATTACATCTGTCCAGGGAGAGTTTCAGAGCATGGTTTGCATTTAAGAACAGGGTTTTGTAAATGTAGTTGACACAAGAGAATGTGTGGAGGGAGTTAATATTTAGCAAGTTTAGGGATTTAAACAAGGGAGCTGAGTGTTGTCTGAAAGCAGAGTTAGTTATTATTCTGATAGCAGATTTTTTCTGTGTGACGATGGGCTTAAGGTGGTTTGCAGTGGTAGACCCCCATGCACAGATACCATAATTAAGATAGGGGTAGATTAGTGCATAATATAGTGAGAGGAGAGCAGAGTTAGGAACATAATATCTGATTTTGGAGAGTATACCAACTGTCTTAGAGACTTTCTTAGTTATGTGTTGAATGTGGGTGCTGAAGTTGAGTCTCTTGTCTAGGAATAGGCCAAGAAACTTGCCATCATTTTTATTACTGACGTTAATGTTGTCTATCTGTAGCTGAATTGCATTTGATGATTTGCTTCCAAATAAGATGTAGTAAGTCTTTTCGATGTTTAATGTTAGTTTGTTCGTTGACATCCATAAGTGGATTTTTTTTAATTCATTATTCACAACATTATTTAGTGTATGTGGGTTGAGGTTTGAGTAGATAAGGGTAGTATCGTCAGCAAACAATATAGGTTTGAGAATATTAGAGTCATTAGGCAGATCGTTTATATATATAAGAAATAGAAGAGATCCTAAGATGCTGCCCTGTGGCACTCTAACGGTAATTGGTAGAGTGGAAGAAGTTGTATCATTAATGGTTACATATTGGTGTCTGTCACTAAGATAGGATCGGATGTAGTCAAGGGCAAGGCCTCGGATTCCATAATGCTGGAGTTTAAGTAAGAGGTAGTTGTGATTAACAGTATCAAAGGCTTTTCTTAGGTCAATGAAGAGTACAATCGGAAACTCATTTTGTCAAGGGCTGAGTAGATAATGTCAAGGAGACTAATGATTGCATCATTGGTGCTCTTTTGGGACCGGAAGCCAAACTGGCAGGGGCTGAGTATGTCGAATTTTACGAGGTAGGAATAGAGCTGTTTGTAAATAATTTTTTCAAATATTTTTGATAGAATGGGTAGATTTGATATTGGTCTATAATTGTTTATGTCCGCCGGATTGCCTCCTTTATGGACTGGCGTTACTCTTGCTTTTTTGAGAATATCAGGGAAGGTGTGACACTATAGATTTGTTGAACAGTAGTGCTATGGGTGGGGCAAGGGCATGGGAGGCTCTCTTGTACACAATGGACGGAATTTCACTGGTGTTCCCTGCCTTGGTTTTTAGAGAGTGTATGATGGACACGAGAGAGAGAGAGAGAGAGAGAGAGACAGACAGACAGACAGACAGACAGACAGACAGACAGACAGACAGACAGACAGACAGACAGACAGACAGACAGATAGACAGAGACTGAGAGAGAGAAACACACACAGACAGTTTCATAAATATTCTCATTTTATAGCTATTTGCTTTCAGTGACAGAGGTTTTTGTTATAATAGTATTGGTGTCTAACACTCACAATCTCTTTAGAAATTAAAGTGTGGCTCCAATGGAGCCGAGTTTGTTGGTTTGAGGCCAAGCCACCACCACAGGGCAGTAAGTAAGCCGTTTACTTGGAGGAGGTGTACTTGGTGACGGCCTTAGTGCCCTCAGAGACGGCGTGCTTGGCCAGTTCTCCGGGCAACAGGAGCCTTACAGCCGTCTGGATCTCCCGACTGGTAATGGTGGAACGCTTGTTGTAGTGGGCCAGGCGAGAAGCCTCGGCGGCGATGCGCTCGAAGATGTCGTTCACGAACGAGTTCATGATCGACATGGCTTTGGAAGAGATACCAGTGTCGGGGTGGACCTGCTTCAGCACTTTGTAGATGTAGATGCTGTAGCTCTCCTTCCTCCTGCGCTTCTTTTTCTTATCGCCCTTGGCAATGGCCTTCTGGGCCTTTCCGGCCTTCTTGGCAGCCTTTCCAGATGCCTTGGGTGGCATGATGATGCTCGTGCTGGCTGGCGTTGCGATACAATAATGAACTTTTGCGCGAGTCGAGCTTTCCTTTTATATCCCGCTCGCGACTCAGCTCAGAGCGGGTCGCGTGGCGGAGCGCGCTGATTGGTCAGTGGCGGACTCCCTTGATCCTGAGCGGGGTATATAACACGAAGCTCGATCTGCGGGCCGGCATAAAACACCACAAACCCAGATGTTGTCTTACTCAATGAAACAGCGGCCAGACAAGACCAGCACATCTCCATCTGGGGATATTCCACCAGGGAAGTCAACAGGGGTAGGTACAGTGGGGTGGCAATACTAATAAGAAGAGGGCTCTCCTACCGCCCCATTCTCATAGAAGACGACAACTTTCTTGCAATAGAACTCACCACTTCACACGGCCCCCTCATTGTCTGCACCGCATATCTACCACCTAGACTGGCCTACCTCCCCTCCATCCCTCTGAACAAGCTGCTCGACAGGAATCTCCCCACAATCATCGCAGGAGACCTGAATGCCCACCATCAGGCCTTATTCAACGCACCTGCCAGGCCAGACCTCAAGGGCAGGCAGCTCTTCAATCTAATGCAAAACCGGGACCTCTCCTTCCAAGGCCCCCACTTTAAGACGTTCTTTGCGGGCAACCAGAGGGGCACCCCTGACATAGTGCTGACCAACAGAGATTGTGACCTGTTCCACTGCAGAGTAACCCCAGGGAAGAACGTGGGGTCGGACCACATCCCTGTGGTCACATCCCTCCAAGCAGCCCCCTTCAGATATGTGGCACCACCCAGGCCCAGACTGGGAACCATACGTGCCCGTGAATATGACACCTTCCTTGCTGACGACCCCATCATTGAGTTCGAGAACCTCCCAACCCAAACAATCGACCAAGCAGTAAACACCATCCACAACCGGATCCAGCTTGCAACCGAGGCCACTTGTGAAATATCCACCACAAGGACTTACCACCAATATAAGCCGACCCGAGAAATCAGAGGCAAAATGAATGAGTACCAGCGAGCCTGCCAAAGCCACTACCAAACTGGCCAGCCACCAGCGTTGACCCTACAAACACTCAGAAGGGAAACCATAGACCTTACGCTGACCCACAAGAGCCACATTTGGGGAACCCTGGTGAGACAGGCCAACCAGTACAAAAGGGAGCCGGCTACTTTCTGGCGCAAGATCAGACAGCTCCTGGGATCAGTTAACCCCAGCCTCACCCACCTTGTACACACATTCCTTGACGAAGATGAAGAGGAGCAGCAAGAAAAATTAGAAGACCCACAGGATCAGGCTGACCTCATGGGCGCAGTCTGGAAAAAGACACTCACAGCTTCAAACAGCAGAGCCTTCAACAACACTCACTTTGAACGTGTCAACCAATGGACAACAGAAAATGCCGCCTCCCTTAACAGCACCCCTCTGATTGACCTGACAACCCTAGAAGACGACCACCCTCTAACAAGACCCATAACTATGCTAGAGATGAGAGGAGTCATCAAAAGCACCAGAGATAAGGCCCCTGGACCATCAGGGATCAAAGCGCTGCAGATCAAACTTCTACCAGGCAATCTTATGCAATCCATACTCAACCTATTCAACGCTATGCTGGCATCGGGTCACATTCCTGTAGCATTCAAGTCAGCCAAGATGATATTCATTCCCAAACCCAAGAAAGACCCCCACCAACCTGGCAACTACCGACCAATCTCCCTCTTAGACACGATAGGCAAGTGCTTTGAAAAAATCATGTCAAACCGTCTTAACTACTACATGGAGTACAACAACCTCTTCACAGAAAAGCAGTTTGGCTTTCGAGCACATAGATCAACCCAGCACGCAATTAACATCATCTACGACGCCGTAAGCTCAATTCGAAAGCAAAAACAGGTAGCTTTGATTGCAACGAGGGACGTACACAAGGCCTTCGACAGCTTGTGGCACGATGGTCTTGTGTACAAATTAGCAGACATACCAGCGCAAAACTGGACCCTCCTCAGGCTGATCAGAAATTTCCTTAAGAATAGGCAAGTTACCCCCAGCTTCAAGGCAAAAGAGGCCGCAGCCTTCACCCCAACAGCTGGAGTCCCCCAAGGATCATGCTTGAGCCCGGTTCTCTTCAACATCTTTGTAAATGACCTACCCCAACCAGAGTATAGGGACACCATTATCGTACAATTTGCGGACGACGTAACACACGTAATAACATCTAACCCTAGCATCCAAGCGGCCAAGCATGCAACTGTAACCCGTAAGGCAAACGTAGAACTTGCAAGGACTGCTAACTGGGAAAGGAAATGGAGGATCACCACTAACCCAGAAAAGATCCAATTAAGCACTGTCGGCTGTATGGCCTTCTCTATTGAAAATGAGGGGGGAATAAGAATCAGGGGTGAACCCATAGCCATCTCAAACTCCAACACAGTGCTCGGTTACAACTTCAACAGGCTACTCAACTCCTACCAGTACGTATCCCAGAAGACAGCGATGGCCCGGGGCTCACTGGAGAGGCTCTTCCGTTTCAACCAAGCCCCATCCCACATCAAGCTCCACCTGTACAGAATGATCATAAGGCCTAGCTTGGAATACCCCTACGTTCCCCTGAACCTCACCAACAAATCCAACATGTTGAAGATTCAACGAGTACAAAACAAAGCACTTCGCTTTGCAGAGGGCCTGACTCTGAGGGACAGGGTAAGAACTGACCTGATCCATGAGACGCTCAACATGAAGCCAATGAACATTAGGCTCAGCTACCTGGCCAGAAGACAGCTGTACCGTATGAAGAACATGTATGTCCCAGACCCAGAAGATCCCTTCGTAGCAGAAAACACCACCAGCGACTACGAGATCCATGACCCACCACACAGAACCAGAAGAATCACTCTCCAACAAAAAGTGATCAGACATATCCATGATGAGGCCTTCCCAAGCCCTCAGATACTAAGCGGTCTGCCAGACGATCCAGATGAGTGGCCCATCCCGGACCCAATCTACACCAAATGAAGAATAAAGAAAGAAAGAAAAAAATAATAAAATAAAAAAAATAAAAAAAAAAAAAAAAATAAATAAATAAATAAATAAAAAAAAAAAATAATAATAAAAAAAAAAAAAAAAAAAAAAAAAAAATATATAAATAAATAAAACACCTACAAAAAATATAAAACCAAAAAACCATTTGTCGTGGCGGCAGAAGTGTAACTACCCTGATGTTTCTAAGATTAGCCTCCTTCAGCCAACTCCATCGGCTCTAGTGCTTTAGGACACCAACAAGGTCACAAACACTAGCCCCCCCAGCCAATGTACTGACAACCCAACATAACACATACGCAAACAAACAACACATACAAAAATGTCAACCCATGGTGGACAGGCCACCGAACTTTCAAACCTCCTCTCTCTCTACACCCGCATCCTCTTCCTGAATTTCATCTCCCCATCCCTCTACCTCCCCCATCCTTTCCATTCCCTATGGACATCAATCCAATCCGGCATAAAGACTCGCCAGCCAGCAGCCGCCGTGAGCAGACGTGCTCCCAGGAGCTCCCGCCACCTACAGGAGAAACTGAGCGTTGGCTCCGCCCACCTCACTCAGGATTGGTGCGCCAGCGAGCCAATCACAGCCGGCCGGCCGCGTAGCAGCCAGCCACACTCACTGCCAGTCGACTACAAGCTCTCTCGGCGTCAAGACACGCCGGGGCACCTGTACTGTGTCTCAACCTAGCTCTACTGACGCTTACAGCAGTATGATGTCCTAATAAAATAACTACCCATCCTCATCCTTCATCCCACACCCCCTCCCCCCCCCATTCCCCACCCTCTCCTCCCCATTCTCTCCCTGCCTGTACCAAGACACACCACACACACACTCACACAATACACAATGCATAACCTACTAATCATAGAATTAAGGAGTGAATAAGGCTGTCTTTCTAAACTGTTTCTACCTCTTGTATTTCGCCATTCCAAACGATCATTCCCGAGCGGTAGCCAAAACCGGGTTCTTGAAATTCTTGCGAAGGTTTGATCGGGCATCTAACAGCCTTGTAGCAGGCTTAGGCTATCGATAGGTTCAATTACCACCTTGTCTAGTAGCTCTAGTTGCCTAGCAACTAGAAGTTAGAGGCCTCGGCCTAACTAACACCCACCATCCACTTAGTCTACCTGGACACTTCACAGCACCCACCATAGTATAGATTAGATTAGGCTGCCTGGCCCACCAAGCTATGGCGACCAAAGTCAGATTCACAGACGAATCTGGCCGGGGTCGTACCCCAGCCCAACTACTTGAGGTGATCTACGAGGTCACCCAGATTACCTACAAAATGTGTACAAAATAACGAATGGAGCCATCTTGTTGGTACCCAATGCAAACCTCCCAGACCTCCTTTCGTCAGACACCATGAACAAACTAAGGGAGAAGAATATCACTGTCTACCCCCCTGCCGAATTCCAAGCCCAGCGCACCATCTTTGTACATAGGATCCATGACATCATCATGGACCACTCAAATGATGAAATAATTGCAGAAATAGAGAGGAAAAACAGGGATGTCAAAATACTTCAGGCCCACAGATTCACAACCCAACGCAACAACCAAGTACTGAAACTTACTCTGGCTTCACCGGAGCAAGCAACGCAAGTCTGCACACAAGGCCTTTCTGCATTTGGCATCATGGCTGAACCTGACAAAATCCACCCACAGAGGTTTTACAAGCTCAAGCAATGCTTCAAATGCTTTCAGTATGACCACTATTCCAATGCATGTAACAATGGAACCCCCAATTGCAGCAGGTGCACAGGGGAGCACAGCTACAGGGAATGCACAAACCCAACACCCAAATGTGCTCTATGCAATGGTCCACACATTGCAATCTCGCATCTTTGTCCCCGCAGGCAAGAGGCAATCAAGCAATTGCATGAAACAGAGACAGCAGCCCGCCAACAGGCAGCTATTACCATCCCTGCCCCTCCTCCACCAGTAAATGCCTGGGGCATCCCTAACCAACAACAGGCCCAGTCGGTGGCCCAAGTGGGCCACCAAAGCACCCAACACCCCCATAACCCTACGGTTATACCAGAGCAAACCCAGAATCAAACACAACAGGCCCCAACACCTAACTCTCTTGCACCAAACCCCGATCCCAAGCCCAGCTTAGGGGCCGAACTCCTAACATTTGCTCAAATCCAATTTCCAGACAACCCAGTGAAGCTCCTAGGTTTCTGGAACTCACTTAGGAAAGACAATGGCCTACCCCCTGTCCATATGTCCGAGGACTCGCTTGCCTACTTGACTCCTAACATCACAACAACCGCCGGCCAGGCCCAAGCACAACCCAACAACCCCAACCCTAGTACTCCTCGCCCCCTGGCTTCAACCAACGCCCAGGAGACTCCAAACTCCCTGAACAACCCCGGCCCCTCCACCCCGACATCCTGGGAAACACCTATGTCCACCCTTCCTGAAACAATCCCCCATCAGATCCTCCTCCAAGCTATCACAAACTCCCTTGCCATACGGAACCCCATCCGCCCTAGGAAATTTCGCTTCAAACATCGCAGCCCCACAACAATATATTCCACACAACGCGGTGCCAAGAGGCCTAGG
>NW_025554491.1:0-27633 GCF_020424385.1 Procambarus clarkii
AAGAATAATCAGACTTTCAACACATACATACACCCAAACATACACACATTAAAAACCTATACATATATATAACCTCTCTGACATTTAACGAAACAAAGCAAGACAAAATTGCATTAAACAAAACTCAAAACAAATAAACGGGAGATACCTGGAGAATAACCCATCCTGTCAGAGACCAAGGCTGAACTGAGGAGGAACAAGGCAACTAGAAAACATTACAACTAAGAACGTGGAGGGGGGGGGGGACGGGGGGGATTTTTTTATAAAGAAAACCAAAGAAGGAGAAACAAATATAACCTGACAGGCCTCTTCAACGTACTGTTACGGTGCCCTCTCCTATCTCTTTCGTTTGCCTGCTTTAAGAGTCATATCAGCTCTCCCTACTGATTCTCTGAGGTTCAGGGAGTCCAATGATATATGTGGCGACCAGACCGGCTGCCAGTAAAGGGAAGGAAGTTACATTATAAGTTGTAAATAAAGGGAAATTGGCACCCTGTTTTAAAATGAAAGAGTATCCCCTAATGCAGATATGACCTTTTGGAAGGGACACTGGCTGATCGCGGATTGGCCGACTTAGGTCGCGGGCGACAAATCAGGGCCCACCATGACGTCACCGAGTGCCCCGGGCGGCGCCAACGTCAGAAGTGACCCGACCCGAGAAAAGACAGGCCGGAAAGGAGTTCCTGCAACCTTTTTGTCTGGCAGGCAAGACTCAGGGAGGTTATTGTTATAAGGTAAGCCTGAGTCTTCCTTCACTCCTCCACGGGTCTAGGCCGGAACTGTTAACAGCAGTTTCCCCGTGTTTGACTGAAGGGCTTCCAGGGTGAATCAGTGGCACCCCCTTTTGTGGTGGAAGCAAAGACCTGCGGAGGTGGGCATTGTTGGTCCTCTCCTGTGTGACCAAGGAGACTCCGGTGAATCCCAGGAGTCGGAGGGGCTGAGTATTCGGCCTTTTGAGCCCCTAGCAGCCGAGTGCTAGCAGAGCCCCGGCCTACCACCCCCCACGTGACAGAGAACTGGCGACCTTGCCAGGATTCGAACCCCGGTAGCCAAGAACAGGGAACTTCGCCAGGAAGCGCGGATCAAGCTACAGTGTGGCCCAAATATCAAGATAAGTGTTGCCAGGGTACTAATACAGTATGGCCAGTGAATTCAGTGGTACTGTTACTCAACCAGCTAAGGGACTGAAACGGTGAAATTGGTGCCTACCAACTTGTCTGTGCTGTCGTGTATGCTCAATGATATAGAGATGGAGGAGGACAAAGTAAAGAAATTTATTGACGCAAGGGACGAGAGAATTTTGGAGGAGTGTACCAAGGCCCAGCTCCAACAAGTGGCAAACCACTTCGGGATCAGGTTGAGGACGACTAAGGTAGCGGAGCGAAGGATAGAGATCATGGCACAGCTCACAGCTCGAGAGGAGGCGACGGGAGAGGAGCCATCTCAAGAGGAGCCGTCCCGAGGAGAGCCGTCGCAAGGTGAACCGTCCCGACTAGAGCCACCCCAAGCGCATACCAGTGTGGAGAGAATTCACAGTGAACATGGGAGCAGTGGAAGGTCCAGCTGTAGTAAGAGGAGCCTGCAACTGGAAATAATGAAGATGCAACTGGAAGCCCAGCTGCGACGAGAGGAGAGAGAAGCGTAAATGCAGCGAGAGGAACGTGTGGCTGAGCTGCAGCGAGAGGAGCGTGAGCGAGAGGCACGGCTGCAGCGAGAGGAGCGTGAGCGAGAAGCACGGCTGCAGCGAGAGGAGCGTCAGAGAGAAGCTCGGCTGCAGCGGGAAGAAGGAGAGAGACAACTGCGACTGGAGGAGATAAAGGCAAAGAAAGAAGTCGAATTGCGTCGCGTTGACCGTGGTCTGCCCTCACTACCTGCACAGCGAGATGACCTCAAGGTAAGGGAACGTGACTTACCTACGTTCGAACCACAAGAAGCTGAGGCGTTCTTCGAACACTTTGAACGGATAGCAACTCTGAAGGAGTGGCCAGAAGATGATTGGGCTGCTCTGGTCCAGGGCAGGTTGACTGGTGAGGCCCGGGAAGCCTATAACATGCTGGACGTAGAGGAGTGTACTAGTTACGACGCGATTAAGAATGCGGTGCTCCACTCATTCCAGCTGACTCTGGAGATGAACCGGAAGTGGTTCAGAGAGTATACAAGAGCGTCGGGAAAGACTTACGCCGAGACCGCCAGGGATATGGAACGGAAATTCCTACGATGGTTGAAGGCGGAGGAAGCGGAGTCGGTGGATGATATCAATCGACTGATAGTGATGGAGAAGTTTATGTCAGTGCTCCATCCTGAGTTGCGAGTAAGGTTGAGAGAAGCAGGTATTAAGGACCTGAAGGCTGCAGCGGACCGAGCCGACATGCTGGAGGAGGCACTACATCTCAGGAGGGAGGGGCCGCCCAGACACTCGCCTTACCCCAGGTCGGGAGGGAACCTTAGGAGTTCAGGAGGAGCGAGGATGGGTGGGGACTCTCCCAAGAGTAGTGTACCCAATGAGGTAACCCAGTTCAAGAGCTCAAGAGACGCGGGAAGGAAGCCCCAAGCTATGAGCAGTGGACCTAGCTCGGGAGCAGGTGCGGCAGTCCCGGATACGACGACGGGAAGTCCAAGGAGGACCCAGGGGACATCTGCAAGTGGTACCGCCAGAGGGACTTGCGAGTGGCCGCCCAGGGGAGGTGGCCAATGCTACAACTGTGGTGTGAGAGGAAATTATGCCCGCGAGTGTGAGGAGCACCAAAGTAATATGGGACTAATGTTGGAAGAGGAGAGAGTGTTTGTTCACACTCCATATTATAGTGGACCCAACGTGAATGGTTGGGAAATGAAGTTGGGTGAACATCCCTTCGTTTTCGGGGCCAACGTGAAGTTTGGAAAGTCAGACCCAGTGGAAGTTGCCGTGCTTCGAGATACGGGTGCTGACATAAGTATGGTGACCAGGAGTATTCTCCCCAAGGAATTTAATGATTCACCTGTGGGAGTGGTGAGGATACGCAGTGTGGGGGAGGAATACAGGTTGCCACTTCTCGAAATACAGCTGATTGCCGACTGTGGAGTCGAGAAAGCTATAGTAGCTGTAGCCCCTAAATTACCCCTAGAGCATATACAGATGGTGCTGGGTAATGACCTCGGAGGAGGCAGGATACAACCCGATTGGGCCAGGAGTGCCTATGTTGCAAGCAGCGGTACAACCCTGCCAGGTGAGGTATCGGTCGTTCCGGATGGTAGTGAGGAAGCCGACTTCACCAGGGGAAACGTCGCCAGGGACGACGACAACGAGGGCGAGAGTGTGGAGAGGTCGTCGGAGGTCGTGGAAAACCCCGACGAGGACCTCCGACTAAGCCTGATGATGCGTGTGGAGGAGTGGCGAGGAGCAGCTGTACAAACGCCTGGGGCGGTGAAGAGGCTGCAGACCGCGCTCCCTCCACACAGAAACGTGAATAAAGTAAGCTCAGTAGATGAGCGAACGGCAGTGAGGGGCAGAGTGGAGGAGCCACGACGCAGTGCACCCTATGCCGGCCAGATGAATAGTGGTAGGTGCAAGATGAACCACCGTGGTGAGGTGAGCCATAGGGAGGTGGATGAGCCCAACCACGAACCGAAGAAGACGTCTGCAGGGAAGAGAATCTCATGGAGGAGTGAAAATGTTCGTCGGGAACGAAGGAGTGAATGGTATAGGAAAGGCAATACGAAGAAAGCAGGGAATAGGTACACCCAGGGTAGGCGCTAGCCTAACCAGAGGGGCATTGGGCCATCGCAAAAGCCTAGTGTGGAAGAGAGGAGGCTGCTGGATGGAGTACAGGTGACAAGTGCCACTGTGAGGAGACAACGCACCTATGGGAGAAGAGGAACCGAGAAGAGAGAAGATTGGCGAAGAGGAGATCATGAGATGAAACATGGAGTACCTGTAGGATGTGGTGGAAGTGCAAGACTATCTCGGAGTGCACGACGCGGTGGAGGCGCTGCATGCACTGAATCTTACAGTGGTAACGAGCCGTGGGAGTACACTCGTGGCTACGGAGAGAGGATTTCTTATAGGTGTTCAGGGAACACTCATCACACCCGTTCCTATGCGAGGTGGAGATATAATGAGGCAAGTGACTGGCAAGGTGGTACGAGCCACGTCACCAACTGGAGGAGTGACACTTCAGGAACGGAGGGAGCAAGAGTATAGGTGGCCCTCTTGAGTGCTGCTCTTCCGATATGACTCTTATTTTAAGGGGAGGGGTATGTTACGGTGCCCTCTCCTATCTCTTTCGTTTGCCTGCTTTAAGAGTCATATCAGCTCTCCCTACTGATTCTCTGAGGTTCAGGGAGTCCAATGATATATGTGGCGACCAGACCGGCTGCCAGTAAAGGGAAGGATGTTACATTATAAGTTGTAAATAAAGGGAAATTGGCGCCCTGTTATAAAATGAAAGAGTATCCCCTAATGCAGATATGACCTTTTGGAAGGGACACAGGCCGATCGCGGATTGGCCGACTTAGGTCGCGGGCGACAAATCAGGGCCCGCCATGACATCACCGAGTGCCCCGGGCGGCGCCAACGTCAGAAGTGACCCGACCTTGGAAGCGACAGGACGCACCTCGGTCTGCTCTCCAGGATTAGAGGCTCTACAAGCCTTTCTTAGTGGATTGGTGCTGGCTATTGCAGCCCATCGGATATATTGGAGACCCCACGCTTCTGGGAAGCAAAAGGAACCAAGTTTATTGAGCGAAAGAGGGCCAAACTTGGAAAATATTCGGCGACGACGCAGGGCAGCGACGTTGAACGTTGAAGGTCAGAAAAGGTGTGGCGGGCAAGCCTAGCTGTGACCGGGTCACATCCACTGAGGGTCTTGGAAGGACGACACCGTGCCTAGGACAAGGAGCAACGCCTTGTGGAAGGGGCGAGTGTGGGAAAAATAGTGATTAGCTCAGCGCCCATCGATGAACCAGGATTGGGGCAGCTGAATCTCAGGGATTGGAACGGCGACGACGCGAAGGCTCCACGACACCTGAGGACCTGTGGAACGTCCTGGATCGTCAAGGATCGACCCAAGGAAGCGTGGGAACCTTACACCATCGAGGGACAGGCGTCGTGAGCCAGGAATGTAAGGTAGATCATTTTCCCTCCCATTACCCCTTGTGTGAGTAGGCTAGTTAGGCCACAATAGTTACTTATGTATGTGGCAACAGGACATTAATATTTTAGTAGTAGAGTAGGCTGCAAGGCAGCTTGTGTCCAGGACTGTCAGAGAGGACAGTGTGTATGGATGGCAGGACAGTGAAGAAGAGGCGCCGACGTGGTGAAGAGGCCCTCCTGTGAGAGTGTGGGACCCCTGTCTTTCTGCCCAGTTGAAGGAGTGTTGGAGGTCGTGGAAGAAGAGGCTGAGGATCTCCAGACTTATTATTCTCATTTCCATATTCATGTATTACTTGTGATTGTGTGTATTCATGTAATTTGCATCAGTAAATTCACACATTTTATCACTGTGTTTAAGTGTGCCTCCATTTATGATATTTCTCTATGAGCATACACGAAGGTTATCATAGTACCACCTAGGGAACACTACGTTCTCTATAGCAGTTCCTATTGCCTGGAGAGTGGTAGAGACAGCACAGACTTACATAAAAGTGTACCCTTAGCCATCCGATCAGTATCGGTGTCTGAATGGTGGCAACTATTAACGTAGTGGCTAGAGAGAGGTAAAGCCACACAGACCTTTCTGGGAGAGTACCCTGGGCCGACAGTCTAGTAGCAGATCTATGGGAGTAGCAACCTTCTGGCTACAAACAATATATAATACACCCACTGAACTGCATTGCTGGGGTGCAGATATAATAACCCAGCTGGCGACCTTGTTAAGGAGAAGATAGAGAAGACAAGCAGGAAAGGAGTTCCTGCAACCTTTTTGTCTGGCAGGCAAGACTCAGGGAGGTTATTGTTATGAGGTAAGCCTGAGTCTTCCTTCACTCCTCCACGGGTCTAGGCCGGAACTGTTAACAGCAGTTTCCCCGTGTTTGACTGAAGGGCTTCCAGGGTGAATCAGTGGCACCCCCTTTTGTGGTGGAAGCAAAGACCTGCGGAGGTGGGCATTGTTGGTCCTCTCCTGTGTGACCAAGGAGACTCCGGTGAATCCCAGAAGTCGGAGGGGCTGAGTATTCGGCCTTTTGAGCCCCTAGCAGCCGAGTGCTAGCAGAGCCCCGGCCCACCACCCCCCACGTGACAGTACACAACGCAACTTGAAGCCCAGTGTGTTTAACTCACGTTTATTTAAACTGATATAAATTTTCTTAAATCATCAAATATGTTTCTTCACCAGACTTATCCAGAATGGTTAACTCTCGTAACTTATACCAATCATTTTATTCACGCGAACTAACAAGGAAATTGGATAGTTTAGCGAGCAGGAACATCTGATGCTCTCAATTTATAATCTTGATATTACGGTATGTGCTTCTGATACATCTCGTTTTCCGATAATATTCAAATTAACTAAATTAAATCTAAAATCTGAGTTAAAAGATATTGTAAGAGCACAGGTATTTGTTGCCTAATTTTATAACCGAGCTTAAAGACATAATTGTTACGGATTTTCTGTAAGAGACGTACGTATAGGAGACGTAAGAGACATACGTCTGTAAGAGACATATAGAAGACGTAAGAGACGTATAGGAGACGTAAGAGAGATACGTGTGTAAGTGACGTATAGGAGATGTAAGAGACATACGTCTGTAAGAGACATATAGAAGACGTAAGAGACGTACGGCTGTAAGAGACGTATAGGAGACGTAAGAGAGATACGTGTGTAAGTGACGTATAGGAGATGTAAGAGACATACGTCTGTAAGAGACATATAGAAGACGTAAGAGACATACGTCTGTAAGAGACATATAGAAGACGTAAGAGACATACGTCTGTAAGAGACATATAGAAGACGTAAGAGACATATAGAAGACGTAAGAGACATACGTCTGTAAGAGACATATAGAAGACGTAAGAGACATATAGAAGACGTAAGAGACATATAGAAGACGTAAGAGACATACGTCTGTAAGAGACATATAGAAGACGTAAGAGACATACGTCTGTAAGAGACGTAAGAGACATACGTCTGTAAGAGACATATAGAAGACGTAAGAGACATACGTCTGTAAGAGACGTATAGGAGACGTAAGAGACATACGTGTACAAGTGACGTATAGAAGACGTAAGAGACATATAAGAGATATAAGAGACATACGTGTGTAAGTGATGTATAGATGTAAGAGACATACGTCTGTAAGAGACATACGTCTGTAAGAGACATATAGAAGACGTGAGACAGACGTATAGGAGACGTAAGAGACATTCGTCTGTATCCAACACCAGGTAGCCAAGATGGCCGTATGACTCGTCAGCTAGTGGCAATTCCCAGACCATTAGGAAACTATTTCCTTAACATACATACACATATATAATCTAAATACATTTATATATTAAATAAACTCGCAATTAGAAGGAATAGAAAAAGGAGAAATAGGAGAGAAGTGTAATGAGATAGAGAAAGAGAGCGTAAGAGTGTGGACGAGAAACAGTACCATCTGTGGCCGGGAGTTTCGCCTGGTGATCCATCACAGCCCATTGACAAATTCGAAGCAGAACTTAATTTTGACCATATTCCTTTAATTTTGACCGCCGCCTCTTCTTTCTCCACATTCTTGTACATTTACCAGTATTATTGCTAGCTGTATTCACTTAAGTTGTGCTTAAGTGAACACACACACACACACACACACACACGGCCACACACACACACACACACACACACACACACACACACACACACACACACACACACACACACACACACACACACACACACACACACACACACACACACACACACACACACACACACACACACACACACACACACACACACACACACACACACACACACACACACACACACACACACACACACACACACACACACACACACACACACACACACACACACACACACACACACACACACACACACACACACACACACACACACACACACACACACACACACACACACACACACACACACACACACACACACACACACACACACACACACCACACACACACACACACACACACACACACACACACACACACACACACACACACACACACACACACACACACACACACACACACACACACACACACACACACACACACACACCACACACACACACACACACACACACACACACACACACACACACACACCACACACACACACACACACACACACACACACACACACACACACACACACACACACACACACACACACACACACACACACACACACACACACACACACACACACACACACACACACACACACACACACACACACACACACACACACACACACACACACACACACACACACACACACACACACACACACACACACACACACACACACACACACACACACACACACACACACACACACACACACACACACACACACCACACACACACACACACACACACACACACACACACACACACACACACACACACACACACACACACACACACACACACACACACACACACACACACACACACACACACACACACACACACACACACACACACACACACACACACACACACACACACACACACACACACACACACACACACACACACACACACACACACACACACACACACACACACACACACACACACACACGGGGGCTCGCTGGCTGAGTGGACAGCGCACTAGACTCGTGGATCTAGGGACCAGGGTTCGATCCCGGCAGCTGGGGAAAAACAAATGGGCAGAGTTTCCTTCAACTTGATGCTCCTGTTACCTAGCAGTAAATAGGTACCTGGGAGTTAGACAGCTGCTACGGGCTGCTTCCTGGGCGTGTACTCACCTAATTGTGCTTGTGGGGGTTGAGCTTTGGCTCTTTGGTCCCGCCTCTCAACTGTCAATCAACTGGTGTACAGATTCCTGAGCCTACTGAGCTCTATCATATCTACATATGAAACTTTGTATGGAGTCAGCCTTCACCACATCACTTCCTAATGCATTCCATTTATTAACTACTCTGACTCTGAACAAATTCTTTCTAACGTCTCTATGACTCATCTGGGTACTAAGTTTCCACCTGTGTCCCCTTGTTCGTGTCCCACCCGTGCTGAAGAGTTTGTCTTTGTCCACCCTGTCAATTCCCCTGAGAATTTTGTAGGTGGTTATCATGTCTCCCCTTACTCTTTTGTTTTCCAGGGATGTGAGGTTCAGCTCCTTTAGCCTTTCCTCGTAGCTCATTCCTCTCAGTTCCGGGACGAGCCTGATGGCATACCACTGAATCTTCTCTATATTTGTCTTGTGTTTAAATAGGTATGGACTCCTGGCTGGAGCTGCATACTCCAGTATTGGTTTTACATAAGTGGTATACAGGGTCCTGAACATTTTTTTACACAAGTTTCTAAAGGCAGTTCTTATGTTGGCCAGTCTAGCATATGCCGCTGATGATATTCTTTTGATGTGGGCCTCTGGGGACAGGTTCGGTGTGATATCAACCCCCAGATTTTTCTCTCTATTTGACTCCTGCAGGATTTCACCTCCCAGATGATACCTTGTGTTCAGCCTTCTGCTCCCTTCGCCTAATTTCATTACTTTACACTTTCCTGAGTTGAACTTTAGCAGCCATTTTCTAGATCATTCCTCCAGTTTGTCCAGGTCATCCTGTAGTCTCTGTCTATCTTCATTCGTCTTGATTCTTCTCATAATTTTTGCACCAACAGCAAACATTGAGAGGAATGAGTCTATACCCTCCGGAAGATCGTTTACATATATTAGAAACAGGATGGGTCCAAGTACTGAGCCCTGTGGGACTCCGCTGGTGACATTTCGCCACTCTGATGTCTCCCCCCTCACCGTTACTCGCTGTTTCCTGTTGCTTAAGTATTCCCTTATCCACTGGAGCACCTTCCCTTTTACTCCTGCCTGTTGCTCCAACTTTTTTAACAGCCTTTTATGGGGTACTGTATCAAAGGCTTTCTGGCAGTCAAGGAAAATGCAGTCTGCCCACTCTTCTCTTTCCTGCCAAATTTTTGTTGTCTGGTCATAGAATTCTATTAAACCTGTGAGGCACGATTTACTATCCCTGAACCAATGTTGGTGGTGCGTTACAAAGTTATTTCCCTCCAGGTGCTCTACGAGCCTTTTCCTCATGATCTTCTCCATCACCTTGCATGGTATACACGTTAGGGAAACTGGCCTGTAGTTCAGTGCCTCTTGCCTGTCACCCTTCTTGTATATTGGGACTACGTTAGCTGCCTTCCAACTTTCTGGTAAGTCTCCTGTTTCCAGTGACTTGTTATACACCATAGAGAGTGGCACACTTAGTACTTCTGCACCTTCCTTTAGTATCCATGGTGAGATTCTATCAGGCCCAACAACCTTTGTCACATCCAGCCCCAGCAGTCACCTTTTGACCTCATCACTGGTGAGGTCAAATTCCTCCAAGGTTGGTAGCTTTGCAGCCTCATCCTCATTTAGTGCAGGGGCTTCTCTTTGTTCTATTGTGATGACCTCCTGGAATCTCTTGTTGAGTTCTTCACACACCTCCTTGTCATTCTCTATGTATCTGTTCTCCCCTTTTCGCAGTTTCATCACTTGTTCCTTCACCGCTGTTTTCCTCCTGATGTGGCTGTGGAGCAGCTTTGGCTTGGTCTTGGCTTTACTCACTATGTCATTTTCATACTGTCTCTCTGCTTCCCTTCTCACTCTGAGGTACTCATTTCTGGCCCTCTGGTATCTCTCCCTACTCTTTGGTGTTCTGTTATTTCTGTTGTTTCTGCATGTTGTTTTACTCAGTTGTTTCGCTACATTGCATTTGTGGTTGAACCATGGGTTTTTCTGTTGTTTTTCATTTTTCTCCTTTTGGACTTGGATACACCGGTCTACAGTTTCCTTGCACTTCTGGGTGACAAAATCCATCATGTCCTGCACATTCTTGTCTCTAAGTTCTGTTTCCCATGGTATTCCTCTGAGGAAGTTACTCATCTCGTCATATTTTCCTCTTCGGTAATTTAGCATTTTTCCCTCCAATCCTATCCTTGGATAGGTTATCCCTACCTCCACCAAGCACTTAAAAGTCAGTACACTGTGGTCACTCATTCCTATGGGGGCTTCAACTTTGACTTCCCTTATTTCTGTGTGTGTGTGGGTGGGTTAAAAAAATTAATCGTCAGTAACAGTTGATTGATTGACAGCGAAAGATCAGAGCTCAACCCCTGCAAGCAAACCTAGGTGAATACACAAACACACACACACACACACACACACACACACACACACACACACACACACACACACACACACACACACACACACACACACAACACATACACACACACACAAACCATCCAGGGAGAAGGTGGTAATAGTTTTTTGGATGAGAATGCCACAATAAAAGCAACATTTGCGGAAATACTAAAAAAAAATAACTCTGAAGTAATGACTGCAGTGATGGAGGTGGCCATGAAAGCAGCCACCTCACAAGAGGCGGCACGCTCCACTAGCCAACTGCTGGAATGAAACAGATCAGTGGTTGCTGTGGGTATTAAAGAACAGGAAGGCTCCAATAGGACAGAGTGTAATGGCAAGGACAAAGCAGCAGTGAATGAAGTACTAAAGGCACTAGACATGGAAGGGGCTGAGCATTGCATTGAGAAGGTTTTCAGGCTAGGCTGGTACAACAAAGACCGAGACCGAATGATAAAGATAGTGTTTGCAAATGAGAGCACAAAGGAGAAGATCCTATCAAGGAAGAGCTCCCTGAAAAACGTGGGAAAATTAAAAAATGTATTCCTCCAGAGAGACATGACAAGGAAGGAGACAGCCGTGGCGGCAGAAGCAAGGAAGGGGTGCAGGGCGAGAGGGGAAAACCAGGAATTCACAGCTCCCAACACAACACCCCCAGAGGTGAGGGGGGAACCCACAACCAGCTACCCAGTAACACCAGAAGGGAGGACAACCCCGCCTCTCTCCTCTGCATAGAAAACCCCCCTACCCCAAACCCTCCCTGCCCCCACTCAAATGTTCAGCCAAGTCTCCCTCCCGCCACACCCAATCCCCACCCTTCTACCCCTCCCCTCCTCCCGAGTCCTCCCTCCCCCCTGTTACTTCCCGTCCTCCCTCCCCTTTCACCCCATACCCTCCCTGTCCCTCCCCCTTCACTGGATCCCCCGCCCCTCATCCCAGTATCCTCTGAGACCCTGTTATCCACCTCACAGGTCCTCACACCCATGGAACAGCCTCCCCCACCAGCAGAACACTCACCGAGGAGGCAATTTGAGAAGGGACAGAAGAAACTGAGCCTCAAAGCGATGTACACTAACATAGATGGAATTACAAATAAAGCAAATGAGCTGGGAGAACGGGTACTAGAGGAAAACCCAGACATAATAGCCCTCACAGAAACAAAGATCACGAAAACGATAACAGACGCAGTGTTCCCACAGGACTATTATGTTATGAGGAAAGAGAGGGAAGGAAGAGGTGGGGGTGGTGTAGCTCTGCTGGTAAGAAAAGGCTGGGATTTTGAGGAGATGGATATTCAGAGCTGTGAAGGTTTCAGTGACTACATAGCAGGTACTGTAACAACTGGAAGGAAAAAAATTATAGTAGTAGTCATATATAATCCACCACCAAATGACAGAAGACCTAGACAGGAATATGATAGAAACAACATGGCCACCATTAACATAATAGAAAGAGCAGCTTCTGTTGCTAGCAGGAATGGATCTGGACTACTAATTATGGGAGACTTCAACCATGGGAAGATAGATTGGAAGAACAGAGACCCGCATGGAGAACCAGAAACATGGGGAGCTAAGATGCTGGACGTGGCAACAAGAAACTTTCTAAGCCAGCACATCAAAGAACTAACAAGAATGAGAGGAGAAGATGAACCAGCAATGCTTGATTTGATATTTACCCTAAATGAGTGGGATATAAGGGAAGTTAAGATGGAAGCGCCCTTGGGAATGAGTGACCACAGTGTATTGAACTTTGAGTACCTGGTAGAGCTAGGACTTATCTCCCCCAAAAAAGAACTAGGAATCAAAAGGCTGGCATACCGAAAGGGGAATTATGAACAGATGAGAAGTTTCCTAAGTGAAATACCTTGGGACACAGACCTCAGAGATAAGTCTGTACAGGGTATGATGGACCACGTTACCCAAAAGTGTCAGGAGGCAGTAAACAGGTTCATCCCGGCCCAAAGGGAAAAATCCGAGAAGCAACAGAAGAATCCATGGTATAATAGGGCATGTTTGGAAGCGAAGAAACTGAACAAAAGGGCGTGGAGGAACTTTCGGAAAAACAGAACACCAGAAAGCAGAGAGAGATACCAGAGAACCAGGAATGAGTACGTCAGGGTGAGAAGAGAAGCAGAGAAAAGTTTTGAAAACGATATAGCAAACAAAGCCAAGACCGAACCAAAGCTACTCCACAGTCACATCAGAAGGAAAACAACAGTGAAAGAACAGGTATTGAAACTTCGAACAGGCAAGGACAGGTATACAGAGAATGACAGAGAGGTGTGTGAAGAACTCAACAAGAGGTTCCAGGAGGTCTTCACAATAGAACAAGGTGAGGTCACTGTGCTAGGAGAAAGGGAGGTAAACCAGGCAGCCTTGGAAGAGTTCGAAATTACGAGAGAGGAGGTCAATCTGGATGTTAGAAAGGCTGTTGGTCCAGATGGGATCTCACCATGGGTACTGAAAGAGTGTGCAGAGGCACTTTGCTTGCCACTCTCCATAGTGTATAGTAAGTCACTGGAGACGGGAGACCTGCCAGATATATGGAGGACGGCGAATGTGGTCCCAATATACAAAAAGGGCGACAGACAAGAGGCATTGAACTACAGGCCAGTGTCCTTGACTTGTATTCCATGCAAGGTGATGGAGAAGATCGTGAGAAAAAACCTGGTAACACATCAGGAGAGAAGGGACTTCGTGACAAATCGACAACATGGGTTCAGGGAGGGTAAATCTTGCCTTACAGGCTTGATAGAATTCTACGATCAGGTGACAAAGATTAAGCAAGAAAGAGAGGGCTGGGCGGACTGCATTTTCTTGAATTGTCGGAAAGCCTTTGGCACAGTACCGCATAAGAGGCTGGTACATAAGCTGGAGAGACAGGCAGGTGTAGCTGGTAAGGTGCTCCAGTGGATACGGGAGTATCTAAGCAATAGGAAGCAGAGAGTTACGGTGAGGGGTGAGACCTCCGATTGGCGTGAAGTTACCAGTGGAGTCCCACAGGGCTCTGTACTCGGTCCTATCTTGTTTCTGATATATGTAAATGATCTCCCGAAGGGTATCGATTCATTTCTCTCAATGTTTGCGGACGATGCTAAAATTATGAGAACGATTAAAACAGAAGAGGACTGTTTGAGGCTTCAAGAAGACCTAGACAAGCTGAAGGAATGGTCGAACAAATGGTTGTTAGAGTTTAACCCAACCAAATGTAATGTAATGAAGATAGGTGTAGGGAGCAGGAGGCCAGATACAAGGTATCATCTGGGAGAGGAAATTCTTCAGGAGTCAGAGAAGGAAAAAGACTTGGGGGTTGATATCACGCCAGACCTGTCTCCTGCAGCACATATCAAGCGGATAACATCAGCGGCATATTCCAGGCTGGCCAACATACGAACGGCATTCAGAAACTTGTGTAAAGAATCATTCAGAACTTTGTATACCACATATGTCAGGCCAATCCTGGAGTATGCAGCCCCAGCATGGAGTCCATATCTAGTCAAGGATAAGACTAAACTGGAAAAGGTTCAAAGGTTTGCCACCAGACTAGTACCCGAGCTGAGAGGTATGAGCTACGAGGAGAGACTACGGGAATTAAACCTCACTTCGCTGGAAGACAGAAGAGTTAGGGGGGACATGATCACCACATTCAAGATTCTGAAGGGAATTGATAGGGTAGATAAAGACAGTCTATTTAACACAAGGGGAACACGCACAAGGGGACACAGGTGGAAACTGAGTGCCCAAATGAGCCACAGAGATATTAGAAAGAACTTTTTTAGTGTCAGAGTGGTTGACAAATGGAATGCATTAGGGGGTGATGTGGTGGAGGCTGACTCCATACACAGTTTCAAGTGTAGATATGATAGAGCCCGATAGGCTCAGGAATCTGTACACCTGTTGATTGATGGTTGAGAGGCGGGACCAAAGAGCCAGAGCTCAACCCCCGCAAACACAACTAGGTGAGTACTAGGTGAGTACACACACACACAAGAGGGATGGGATGGAACAGGAAGCCTGGTTGAAGGAAGTACTCCAGCAAATGCAGAATGAATTCAGTGAAGGACTGAGGGTAATGAGGAGACAGTAGCCAACCTGCAAGATGATTTAAGGGCAGCAAAGGAGGAGATAAGATACCTAAAGGAGACTCTTCCACAATACCAGGCACAAACCGTACCCCAGGAGATGGGAATGCTACTGTGGAGGGACCACCACAACCCAGATCTCATTTGCTGAAATGCTTAAAAAGAGCCCTGAAGCTAGGTCTGCGGTTAAGGAGTTGCCATGGAAGTGGCTTCCTCTCAGGAAGCAGCTAGATGTACTAGCCGGCTGATAGAGAGAAATAGAGCAGTAGTATAGCAGGCATTAAGAACAAACAGAGACCAGACCAAAGGAGCGGAGAGACAAGGACAAAACATGATTAAAGAGATCCTTAAAGAGGTAAGGATGGAGGGAGCTGAGCGAAATTGAAAAGGTTTTCAGGCTACACTGTTATAAATAATATGTGTGTGGGCTTCTATGGGTACTGGTACTATTAAGGGGTAAGGGTAGTTAGAAGACAAGAGTATCAAATATGGGAGATCTAAAAGGCCCGGCCCCCAAAATAAACTATCCACAGTAGTAATAACTTGCTACTAGACCATATATGTTAGTCTAAGGGTTGATCAATGCGCTCCCACATAGGAAGAAGGGATACTCTGTAATTCATGTACTTATTTATTAACCCCTTAACAACCCCCCCATATACACTCACACCAATAACAATAATAATAATAACTTTACCACACTATCTTACGTTAAAAGCCTTGGTCCACTTAGGCAGGATACAAGGTTTACACTAATAACAAGCTAGGGTAAAGTACTACTGGATAAGCACTGAAGCTGGATGCAGCTTAGGGTAGGGAAACCACGTGGGACCCTAATACAAAACACAACACTTAGGGGTACCCAAAACACTGGCAAATACTACCCCCAGGTCTCACCAATCGTTACTACCAGAGTAGGCACACTTAACACCATATAATACTTAACTTAAGGGTACAGGAACTTAGGGTAAGGGAAATAAGTAAGAGGAGAAGGGAGAAGAGTAGGGGTGCAGCCACAGAGTAGGTCTCGTCCGCACGAACACCAGCCAGAGAAGAGAGAGCTCCTAGCGACCAGCTGGCCTCCCTCATGTCGTGGTGCCGGAAGGAGCCTAATTGATCGTGCAGCTAAGCACATTAAAGATCTTCCCCTATGCAACGTATTGTTACTCTATGAATGATTAGAAAGTATTAGTAAGCAAAGTTGGTGCCTATGTTATTATTTAATAATCAACCCCCAGCTCAGTCTTTAAATGCTCTTTGAGAAACAATAATAGTCGTACGTCTGGCAGGGAAGATACAAACAATTGCCGTTCGAATTGCACTCAACTATACTACTTTAGAAAGTTTAATAGCTCAATTTTGACCTCTGGTTTCCACTGGAGAACCCAGGGTCGTAACACTCCTCCCCCCTTCAGAGAAAAAAAATGTGACTACTAGAATAGTAGTCATATTTTTTTGTAAGAGTATACAGAGAATAAAAAGAAAAAACATATGACAAAAACAAAAAATCAATCAAAAACAATTTCTCTGCAAAAAAAATACAAAGGAGTTCTCTGAAAGAAAAAAAAAACATACACAAAAAAATAAAAGAACAGGGAAGTAAATAAATTGGACACGGAATATTTAATGTCACAGGAGAACCTAAAAAAAAATTAACTAAAGCATGACAGTTAGTAAATGGCTTTCTGTGGCTCAGATGAATGTTATTCAGGCAACCGGGACAGAGCGTCGGCTATCACGTTGAGTCTGCCCGGTAGGTGGGTAATGGAAAGATTGAAGTCCTGTAGGTACAACGCCCACCTGAGGATGCGTTTATTCTTACCCTTCATCTGAGTCAGGAAGACTAGTGGATTATGGTCCGTGTACACTTCCACTATATTACCTGTGAGGTAAACTTCGAACTTTTTACATGTTAACACTAGCACCAACGCCTCTTTTTCTACCACTGAATAATTGCGTTGCGCCTTGTCGAATTTCACAGAGTAATAATATACTGGGTGTTCCACCTGATCATCCCCAGTTTGCAACAACACTGCACCAGCACCCGAGTCAGATGCGTCAACATGAATTTTAAACGGTCGGTCGAACCTTGGACTAGCAAGCACTGGGGCGGAAGCTAAGATCAATTTGAAATTTTTAAATGCCTCTGCACAGTCTGATGACCACTTAAATTTAACGGCTTTCCGCAACAAGTCTGTGAGAGGAGTGGCAACACTGGAAAAGTTCTGACAAAAACGTCGATAGTACGCACACATACCGATAAATCTTTGAACGTCCTTTTTAGACTTTAGTACTGGATACTCCAGAATGGCACTGATTTTATCTTGCCGAGGTAACACTTTTCCTTGGCCCACTTCATAACCGAGGTACGTCACTGTGCCTTGGCCAAAATGACACTTTTTAGCATTTAAGGTAAGATTTGCCCTTTTCAAGATGGCAAACAACTGGCGTAACCTAGCTATGTGGTCAGCCCAATTACTGTCAAACAGCACGATATCATCTAAATACGCCCGACAATTTGGCACCTTAGCGAGTAGAGAGTTCATGAGTCTCTGGAACGTGGCAGGAGCATTACGCAAGCCGAACGGTAACACTTGATACTCAAAAACACCCTCGGGTGTCACGAACGCGGTTAGCTGTTTAGCATGTTCAGTGAGTGGGATTTGATAATACCCCCTCGAGAGGTCGAATTTCGAAACGTACTTGGCATTTCCCAACTCGTCGATGCAGTCCTCGAGGAGGGGCAGCGGATAGGCATCCACAACGGTCACCTTGTTGAGCTGCCGATAGTCGGTGCATAATCGCCAGGAGCCGTCTGGTTTGGGGACCAAAAGGCAGGGCGAGCACCAAGAGCCCTGGCTCGGCCGGATGAGGCCGTGCTCGAGCAAGAAGTCGACCTCCTTCCGTACGATGGCCTTCTTTTCTGGACTCATCCGATAGGGTTGAAGGCGAATGGGAGAGTAGTCCGTCAACTCGACATCATGGCAAATAGCATCAGTCTGGGTCGGGACCTCCCCGAACAGACTGGAGAATTCATCAACCAACGACTGCACCTCTTCACGTTGGGCCATCTGCAAATGGGACAGTCCTTCCTCCACAGCATTCACAGAACTAGAATTATTGAAAATGAGATTAGTTGGGTCCCCAGAACAATCATCCCCTCTCTCACTGGAAATGGAAACATTGGTTAGTGCAATGGGCCTGGGGCCCTGGAACTTCTTCAGTCGATTTACATGTATGAGCATTACCTGGTTATGTTTGTCAGAGTGCCTCACTTTGTACGTGAGGTCCCCAGTCTTTTCTGTCACAATGTAGGGGCCTTCGTACTTGTGGGACATAGTGTTCCCTAGTCGAGGCTTTAACACCAGGACAGGGTCGCCAGGCTGAAATACCCGTAACTTAGATTTAGCATCGTTACGTTCTTTCATCTTTTCTTGGGCCTTGCCAAGATACTTTAATGCAGCCGCCTTGCAGTCCTTGAGTCTCTGGTGGTGTTGCGCAAAGAAAGCCGAACCTTCGGTTAACGTTACGTTCCCTAACAGATTCTCCTGTAACATTTGCAAGGATCCACGAACTTTATGGCCAAAGACTAACTCAAAAGGAGAACAGCCCAGTGAACTTTGTAATCCCTCTCTAGCCGCAAACAAAACATACGGTAAATTCTCATCCCAGAAGGTGTGGGAACTCTCGCACGATGTCTTCAACATCTGCTTCAGAGTTAGATGGAAACGTTCAATTACCCCCTGACTCTGTGGATGGTATGGGCTGGAAACCTTATGAGTTATTCCATGTTCCTTACAAAATTGCTCAAAAACATCAGACTTAAAATTAGTATCATTGTCAGTTTGCACGACCCGAGGCAGTCCAAAAGTGGAAAAAAATTGAAACATACGAGCAACAACAGTTTTTGCTCGGATGTTCCTTACAGCAAAAGCCTCTGGGTAACGAGTAGTGATACACATCATTGTGATTAGGTAAATATTATCAGACTTAGTTCTAGGTAATGGTCCAACACAGTCCATTACCACATGAGAAAATGGTTCCTCTGGCACGACAATAGGCTTTAGAGGAGCTTTAGGTGGAGTCTGGTTTGGTTTCCCAACCAGTTGACAAACAATACACGCATTACAAAATTTTGCCACATCGCTTTTCAGCTTGGGCCAGAAAAAATACTTTAAAATTTTGTGATACGTAATATTAATACCTTGATGTCCCCCCATAGGATCATCATGAGCAGCTGCCAAAACTCTTTCTCTATAGCAGGTCGGCAACATAACCTGGTGGACTACCTCCCACTCATTTGACAAGGGAGCACTCTGTGGTCTCCATTTTCTCATCAAAATCCGATCATTGTAGTAGTACCCAGTTGCTGCGTCTACAATTTCCTCCATAGAGACGGCTGTCTCATGACAATCTGCAAGAGTGGGGTCAGCTTTCTGTAACTCACTCAAGGAGGCATCTAGGCCTTGGTCAGATGCCATTGGCCGAGGCTCAACAGTGTTCTCCTCCACCTCCCCACTACTCTCGGTAGATGGTGGTGGCAGGCTCTCCACAAGGTCCTCGGCCACGTCATCGAGTCGGGCCATGAATGTGTCCGCGAGGTCCACTTGGTTTTCACCACTCGGAAAGTTCCTTGTGTCCTCGGGATTTACCACCTTGGCAAGCACAGGGCTGCCCTTACATTTAAGTCCCATAGACCTGGTCACCGCGCACGCAGGGTACACAACATTATCCTCTGTGGCGGGTGGATCCAGGCAAACCTTAGGGGTAGGCAACATAATAGGCAGTCTGGAGTCCCCTACCTTATCCCCTGCTAAATCATTACCCACTATTACATCAACATTAGGGAAAGGTAGGTATGAAGTGACTCCGACTGTACAAACACCCTTGTGGAAATCAGATTCCAGGGTAACCTTATGGAGGGGTACTGCTTGAGTATCACTAGTGACACCCTCGACCAGTACCACCTCTCCAGTGTCGAGAGTGTTGGCACCTTGCAACGCACTCTCTAAAATTAAAGTCTGGATGGCACCGGTGTCTCGGAAGATCACCACGTCCTTCCAGGAAGAACCCTCAGACAAAAGTAGTCTCCCTTTCGATAAGAATGGGGTAAGCAAGTCCAACCACTGTGGGTTGGAGGTCTTACTCCCTAACCCTTCCGAAGGCCTCAAGCCCTGTGTCACAACTAGAGCATTGGGTCTCTTTTCTGGGTACAGTTGCCAACAACGGCTAATATTGTGGTTTGAACGATTACAGTGACCACAAAAACGTCGGGGAGAAGAGACATTACTAACAGAATTACCCTTCGGTTCACCTTTAGGTGCCGTTGGGCTAGACACTTTAACAGGGTTAGTTATGTCTGAAACAGAAGGTGCATTAGGTAAAGGGTTAGAATGAGCTGGTCTGGACTGGCTGTGGGTATAAGTTTTGCTACTCTGTGGGGTATAATTATTTTTATTGGGCCTTTTGCCCGCCAATTGGTAGTTTTCTGCCAACTTGGCCAAATCCCCTATTTTAGAATTTACCTCTACTCTTCCTCTAATGTAATGTGATACGTTCTCTGGCATAATATCTATAAAATGCTCCATTAAAACTAAGTTCCTGAGAGCCTCGTATGTTTCGGCTTTCGCCGAGCGAATCCATCTATCAAACAATCGCATTTGATCATTCACAAATTCAGTGAGCGGTTGGTTGTGAGTAGCCTAAGGTTGCGATAAACTTGGCGGTGAGCTTCAGGAGTAATTTCATATGCCCGCAAAATACATTCCCTGACTTTATCATATTCAAAACACTCGTTGTCAGGCATGTTTATAAAAATATCTTGTGCTTTACCCCTAAGTCTTCCCTGTAGGATTTTCACCCACTCTTCCTTTGGCCAGTTCATGGACATGGCCAATCTCTGAAAATGGTTGAAAAACCTTTCAGGATCTGACTCGGAAAATTCAGGCAAATTATGCTTTTTCTCATAATGCCTGGGGTTTGAATCCCCGGCAGGTGGAGGTCCAGTGGTATTCGCTCTAATTCTAGCCTCCTCGGTTTTGAGTCTTTGCTCCTCTAATTTTATTTTTGCTAACTCTAAAGCTAATTCTCTATCCCTATGAGTTGCACTTTCTGCTTGGCTAGGCTGGCATAAAGGTGTATCACTTGCCAATAGTTCTTCATCAATACAATGTTGTAATATTTCATTCACCAAAGTCCACTTTTTATCCGCGTCATTTAATTCTAGGCCAAATTCCTTGCCTAACAATACTAAATTAGACTTTTTAAGTTTCTTTATCTCTACCACTGAAGGCTCCATTGCCAGTCTCTGCATTTCAGATGACATCACTAACAATTTTAGCTCCCAGCCAAAGAAAAAATTAAAAAAATAAAAATTGGAAAAAAACAAAAATTTGCACGGCCCCTAACACAAGGCCACACTAACCTTAATCGTGAAGGGATCCAGCTGGGTGTCCAGTCAGTGCAAGAATGTCCTTTGCTAGATGAGCTGGACCCTAGGCTAGCACACAACCGTTCTGCGGAAAACAAAAAATTTTAATTTTGGCACTCAAGAATCTAATTTTTTACACTAATAATGTTCATCCCGGACTGGCCAACCACTTGTTATAAATAATATGTGTGTGGGCTTCTATGGGTACTGGTACTATTAAGGGGTAAGGGTAGTTAGAAGACAAGAGTATCAAATATGGGAGAGCTAAAAGGCCCGGCCCCCAAAATAAACTATCCACAGTAGTAATAACTTGCTACTAGACCATATATGTTAGTCTAAGGGTTGATCAATGCGCTCCCACATAGGAAGAAGGGATACTCTGTAATTCATGTACTTATTTATTAACCCCTTAACAACCCCCCCATATACACTCACACCAATAACAATAATAATAATAACTTTACCACACTATCTTACGTTAAAAGCCTTGGTCCACTTAGGCAGGATACAAGGTTTACACTAATAACAAGCTAGGGTAAAGTACTACTGGATAAGCACTGAAGCTGGATGCAGCTTAGGGTAGGGAAACCACGTGGGACCCTAATACAAAACACAACACTTAGGGGTACCCAAAACACTGGCAAATACTACCCCCAGGTCTCACCAATCGTTACTACCAGAGTAGGCACACTTAACACCATATAATACTTAACATAAGGGTACAGGAACTTAGGGTAAGGGAAATAAGTAAGAGGAGAAGGGAGAAGAGTAGGGGTGCAGCCACAGAGTAGGTCTCGTCCGCACGAACACCAGCCAGAGAAGAGAGAGCTCCTAGCGACCAGCTGGCCTCCCTCATGTCGTGGTGCCGGAAGGAGCCAAATTGATCGTGCAGCTAAGCACATTAAAGATCTTCCCCTATGCAACGTATTGTTACTCTATGAATGCTTAGAAAGTATTAGTAAGCAAAGTTGGTGCCTATGTTATTATTTAATAATCAACTCCCAGCTCAGTCTTTAAATGCTCTTTGAGAAACAATAATAGTCTTACGTCTGGCAGGGAAGATACAAACAATTGCCGTTCGAATTGCACTCAACTGTACTACTAGAAAGTTTAATAGCTCAATTTTGACCTCTGGTTTCCACTGGAGAACCCAGGGTCGTAACAGACAAAGTAAAAGGGCATGGAGAAACTATAGGAATAACAGGACACTGGAGAGCAGAGAAAGATACCAGAATGCCAGGAATGAATATGTCAGGATGAGAAGAGAGGCAGAAAGACAATACGAAAATGACATCGCAAGCAAGGCAAAGACTCAGCCTAAATTGTTGCATAGCCACATTAGGAGAAAAACAACAGTAAAGGAACAGGTTATGAGATTAAGGATAGGGGCGGAAGGATTCACTACAAATGACAAGGAAGTGTGTGAGGAATTGAATAAGAAATTCCAGGAGGTCTTCACCTTAGAACAAGGAGAAATTCCAGAGGTAAGTGAGGGAATAGCTAACCAGGAACCACTGGAAGAGTTTGAGATTACCAGTGGGGAAGTAAGGAAGTGTTTACTAGAGTTGGACGTGACGAAGGCTATAGGCCCAGATGGAATCTCCCCTTGGGTTCTAAAGGAAGGAACAAGAGAACTGAGCCTACCACTCTCCATAGTGTATAACAAATCACTGGCAACAGGGGAACTGCCAGATACTTGGAAAGCAGCTAACGTAGTCCCGATATACAAGAAAGGGGATAGACAGGAGGCACTGAACTACAGGCCAGTGTCCCTAACCTGCATACCATGCAAGCTGATGGAGAAGATTGTGCGAAAAAAACTAGTGGAGCATCTGGAGCGAAGGAACTTTGTAACACAGCATCAACATGGGTTCAGGGATGGCAGGTCCTGCCTCACAGGGTTACTTGAATTCTACGACCAGGCAACAAAAATAAGGCAAGAAAGAGAAGGGTGGGCAGACTGCATATTTTTGGATTGTCAGAAAGCCTTTGATACAGTGCCACACAAGAGGCTAGTGCGAAAGTTGGAGATGCAGGCTGGAGTGAGAGGGAAGGTACTCCGGTGGATAGAGGAATACCTAAGCAACAGGAGACAACGAGTCTGTGTGAGGGGTGAGGCCTCAGATTGGCGAGACGTCACAAGTGGAGTCCCGCAGGGGTCAGTCCTTGGACCTATACTGTTTCTGGTATATGTAAATGATCTCCCAGAGGGTATAGATTCGTTCCTCTCAATGTTTGCCGACGATGCAAAAATTATGAGGAGGATTGAAACAGAGGATGATAGTAGGAGGCTACAAGATGACCTGGATAGACTGAGTGAATGGTCCAACAAATGGCTGTTGAAGTTCAACCCGAGTAAATGCAAAGTAATGAAACTAGGCAGTGGAAACAGGAGGCCAGGCACAGGATACAGAATAGGAGATGAAGTACTTAATGAAACAGACAGAGAGAAAGATCTAGGAGTTGATATCACACCAAACCTGTCTCCTGAAGCCCACATAAAGAGAATAACGTCTGCGGCATATGCGAGGCTGGCTAACATCAGAACGGCGTTCAGGAACCTGTGTAAGGAATCATTCAGAATCTTGTACACCACATATGTAAGACCAATCCTGGAGTATGCGGCCCCAGCATGGAGCCCGTACCTTGTCAAGCACAAGACGAAGCTGGAAAAAGTCCAAAGGTATGCTACTAGACTAGTCCCAGAACTAAGAGGCATGAGTTATGAGGAAAGGCTGCGGGAAATGCACCTCACGACACTGGAAGACAGAAGAGTAAGGGGGGACATGATCACAACCTACAAAATCCTCAGGGGAATCGACCGGGTAAACAAGGACGAACTTTTCAACACTGGTGGGACGCGAACAAGGGGACACAGGTGGAAGCTGAGTACCCAAATGAGCCACAGAGACGTTCGAAAGAACTTTTTCAGTGTCAGAGTAGTTAGCAAATGGAATGCATTAGGAAGTGATGTGGTGGAGGCTGACTCCATTCACAGTTTCAAATGTAGATATGATAGAGCCCAATAGGCTCAGGAATCTGTACACCAGTTGATTGACGGTTGAGAGGCGGGACCAAAGAGCCAGAGCTCAACCCCCGCAAGCACAATTAGGTGAGTACAATTAGGTGAGTACACACACACACATACACACACACACACACACACACACACACACATACACACACACACACACATACACACACACACACACACACACACACACACACACACACACACACACACACACACACACACACACACACACACACACACACACACACACACACACACACACATACACACACACACACACATACACACACACACACACACACACACACACACACACACACACACACACACACACACACACACACACACACACACACACACACACACACACACACACACACACACACACACACACACACACACACACACACACACACACACACACACACACACACACACACACACACACACACACACACACACACACACACACACACACACACACACACACACACACACACCACACACACACACATACACACACACACACATACACACACACACACACACACACACACACACACACACACACACACACACACACACACACACACACACACACACACACACACACACACACACACACACGGTTATCGGTTTAATCAAAGATGTAGGCTAGCTAAGCAGCAAAGTAAAAGGGCATGGAGAAACTATAGGAATAACAGGACACTGGAGAGCAGAGAAAGATACCAGAATGCCAGGAATGAATATGTCAGGATGAGAAGAGAGGCAGAAAGACAATACGAAAATGACATCGCAAGCAAGGCAAAGACTCAGCCTAAATTGTTGCATAGCCACATTAGGAGAAAAACAACAGTAAAGGAACAGGTTATGAGATTAAGGATAGGGGCGGAAGGATTCACTACAAATGACAAGGAAGTGTGTGAGGAATTGAATAAGAAATTCCAGGAGGTCTTCACCTTAGAACAAGGAGAAATTCCAGAGGTAAGTGAGGGAATAGCTAACCAGGAACCACTGGAAGAGTTTGAGATTACCAGTGGGGAAGTAAGGAAGTGTTTACTAGAGTTGGACGTGACGAAGGCTATAGGCCCAGATGGAATCTCCCCTTGGGTTCTAAAGGAAGGAACAAGAGAACTGAGCCTACCACTCTCCATAGTGTATAACAAATCACTGGCAACAGGGGAACTGCCAGATACTTGGAAAGCAGCTAACGTAGTCCCGATATACAAGAAAGGGGATAGACAGGAGGCACTGAACTACAGGCCAGTGTCCCTAACCTGCATACCATGCAAGCTGATGGAGAAGATTGTGCGAAAAAAACTAGTGGAGCATCTGGAGCGAAGGAACTTTGTAACACAGCATCAACATGGGTTCAGGGATGGCAGGTCCTGCCTCACAGGGTTACTTGAATTCTACGACCAGGCAACAAAAATAAGGCAAGAAAGAGAAGGGTGGGCAGACTGCATATTTTTGGATTGTCAGAAAGCCTTTGATACAGTGCCACACAAGAGGCTAGTGCGAAAGTTGGAGATGCAGGCTGGAGTGAGAGGGAAGGTACTCCGGTGGATAGAGGAATACCTAAGCAACAGGAGACAACGAGTCTGTGTGAGGGGTGAGGCCTCAGATTGGCGAGACGTCACAAGTGGAGTCCCGCAGGGGTCAGTCCTTGGACCTATACTGTTTCTGGTATATGTAAATGATCTCCCAGAGGGTATAGATTCGTTCCTCTCAATGTTTGCCGACGATGCAAAAATTATGAGGAGGATTGAAACAGAGGATGATAGTAGGAGGCTACAAGATGACCTGGATAGACTGAGTGAATGGTCCAACAAATGGCTGTTGAAGTTCAACCCGAGTAAATGCAAAGTAATGAAACTAGGCAGTGGAAACAGGAGGCCAGGCACAGGATACAGAATAGGAGATGAAGTACTTAATGAAACAGACAGAGAGAAAGATCTAGGAGTTGATATCACACCAAACCTGTCTCCTGAAGCCCACATAAAGAGAATAACGTCTGCGGCATATGCGAGGCTGGCTAACATCAGAACGGCGTTCAGGAACCTGTGTAAGGAATCATTCAGAATCTTGTACACCACATATGTAAGACCAATCCTGGAGTATGCGGCCCCAGCATGGAGCCCGTACCTTGTCAAGCACAAGACGAAGCTGGAAAAAGTCCAAAGGTATGCTACTAGACTAGTCCCAGAACTAAGAGGCATGAGTTATGAGGAAAGGCTGCGGGAAATGCACCTCACGACACTGGAAGACAGAAGAGTAAGGGGGGACATGATCACAACCTACAAAATCCTCAGGGGAATCGACCGGGTAAACAAGGACGAACTTTTCAACACTGGTGGGACGCGAACAAGGGGACACAGGTGGAAGCTGAGTACCCAAATGAGCCACAGAGACGTTCGAAAGAACTTTTTCAGTGTCAGAGTAGTTAGCAAATGGAATGCATTAGGAAGTGATGTGGTGGAGGCTGACTCCATTCACAGTTTCAAATGTAGATATGATAGAGCCCAATAGGCTCAGGAATCTGTACACCAGTTGATTGACGGTTGAGAGGCGGGACCAAAGAGCCAGAGCTCAACCCCCGCAAGCACAATTAGGTGAGTACAATTAGGTGAGTACACACACACACATACACACACACACACACACACACACACACACACACACACACACACACACACACACACACACACACACACACACACACACACACACACACACACACACACACACACACACACACACA